>SNQN01008100.1:7438-23120 GCA_008642245.1 Bassia scoparia | reverse complement strand
AAATTGTCTTGAATCACATTAAATTTAGATTAATTATGGACGACGAATTTTAGGAACCATCACTAGTACAAAAACATCTAATTCTGCGTGCTGCTGTATTTGCGTCGCACCTTGGAGACATATGACGCAATAGAAAAATTTATTCTATTTGCTCGCAACTTTGTATAAGGGTGCGACGCAAATAGCTAATAAACAGGAGAAAAAATATTAGATCTATTGTGCGTCGGACTTTAATCAAGGTGCGACGCAAATAGATTAATATATTAGACGGTATTTATAGAGTGCGACGCAAATAAACATAGATTATCATCTAAAATTAGTTATTTGCGTCACCCCTTCTTAAGGTGCGACGCAAATAGCCCTCTCATTGCATTAAAGTGGCGTAAAAGTAGAAATCCCTAATTCATTCACTCACACGTCTCTCACTCTCTCTCCTCTCTCCTCTCTCCTCATTCACCTCACACGATCTCTCATCTCCTCTCTCTCCCACTCACCACCACCTGTCCTCTAACTTCCCCACTCACACCAAGCCACGTCTAAGCGCGTCACAGTGCCGCGTCTCGCAGCTGCTCCAACCCCGTCAGCGCATCACCTACAATGAACACAGCCTCCTTGGCTTAATAAGGTGTTTTTCAATTCTTTTTTTTGTCCTTTCGTTCGAGTTGAATCTGGGAGATTTCGTTTCGATTTTTTTTTCAGTTTTGTTTGATCTAGGTTTTAATTTATTTTTTTTTCGTTTCAACATTTCGGAATCGTGTCGTTGTTAGGTCTATAAATTTAGGTTTTTTTTTTTGTTTTTTTTCGTGTTTAAAAAAAATTAAAACTCGTTTTACTGATTTATTCTACTTTGGTTTAATTCTCTTTTTTGTTTCTTTGATGTTTCGAATTTCCCCCATTTTTTATTGATTCACGTTTTTTTTATTTGGAGTTGTTCTTTCTTGTTTTCATCAGATCTAAAATCCTTTAATGGTTTCTTTTTGATTTTTCTAATTTAGTTTGATTCATTTTTATTTCTTTCGGATCGAAATTTTTAGGTTTTATTTGGAGAATCTTGGTCAAATTTAGCTTTTAATAGTTGTTTAGTTCGAAACTTTTAGGTTGTACTGATCTTTTTCATTTCTATTGACATAGCTGTTCATTTTGCTTCAATATTTCTCTGACTAGTGTATTTTTCTAATTTCTTTCTAATTTAGGGTTATTTTATGGGGTTCGACATTAATTACTATGTTTATTTTTTTCGTTACTGATTTTTTCTTCTAATTTTTAGGGTTTTTGGGAGGTCTACGGTTTTAGATTTAAATTTTTTGTTTAATTTTTTATATTGTTTATATGATTTTTTTTGTTGTTGATTTTTAGCTTTCATAAATTGGTTGATTGTTAATTGTAGATTTGACATTATTTGGTATTGTATTGACATTCAAGATTTATTTTGTGTGTTTTGGTGATTACTGTAAAATTGTGATTTTTTTTTCCATTTATGTCATTGAATATTTCTAATTCTGTTTTTTGTTTTTTTCTGATTAATTTTTCGATTTAAGGTTTTGAATTATTTTTTGTGATTTTAGTTTATGAAGTTATTTTTCATTTTATTTTTTCATATCTTTGTAGTTGAAATCAGTCCTAATATTTTTGCGTGCTTATGTAGTTATGTTACCTTTTGTTGATTTGTGAGTTATTTTTTCTGATTTATTTTATTAGTCTTCCTTTTTTAGTTTAATTTCTGATTTTTTTGGTTTGTTTTTTGTTTCAGACAAGTTGAAGCGTGAAGATAACGCATCTTGAAGATTTGTTAAGGATGAAGAATTCAAGATCTTCATTTTTTATTTTATACTTGTAGTTTTTCTTATTATTTTGTATGTTAAGGATGAAATTTGCAGTATTTGTTAGTAGTATATATAATTTTATTTAAAATTCAAGTGCTTCATTCTTGTGATGTTAATGAGCTTTAGAGGCATTTTGTTGAATTGGAACCAAAGTTAATTGCTGGTCTCAATTTTATTTTTTTTTAAATATAACTCTATTTGCGTCGCACTTAAGCTACAGTGCGACGCATAATAGATTAAACATCATACTCTTATATAAAGCTATTGCGTCGCACTTTAGCTAAGGGTGCGACGCAAATGCTTTTTCCTTGAGGCAAAAAAGTCATTTGCGCGCACTGTAAGAGAAGTCGACGCAAATCTAACATTTGCGTCGCACCTAGTTGCGACGCCAAAATAGCTTTGGCTTTATTTGCGTCGAGCTTTTGGCGTCGCCTGTAAGTGCGACGCAAATTAGGGGTTTAACGTGCGACGCAAATAGCCTTTTTGTACTAGTGCATATAATTTGATAATTCGTAGTGGTCACAATCGTTTGAGGTAGTAAATGCTTGCTTAATAGAAATAACTCTTGTTTTTTTTTAGTGTCTTTCTAAGATCAAATTGATAGGCTTTTGAATTCAATGATTATGAATCTCATGGAACTAAATGAGACCGAGTAGAGGCGCTACATGCTAGGAGGATTGGGTTAAAGATCTTTTCTGTACCATGTCCTGAACCTCACTTTGGTTAACAAACAACAGTGGGGCCATTAGTTTACACAATGTTTCGGGTGTCCTTGATTAACCTGTATAGGAACGGTGGCGATCCCCACTATCGACAACACACCTAACGCATCACGTGCAGGATTGATTCAAAATCGACGTAGGCGGGAGAAACGGTGGCAATGTACGGTCTTGATTAAGCAATAGAAAGAGTCATAGGCGCAAAGATCAAGAAATAATATATATAGAAATCAAAACTCAAATATATATATAAATCAATTGACCTTGTATCGCTATAAACACAAAAGAAAACAAAGCAAAATTAGAGTTTCAAAAGCTTTGTTTCCAAGCCTCATAATTTATACCTAAATTCGCAAAGATATGACTTCGAAAGCTGCGATGAATTCGAGGAACTTTTTATTTCGAGAGTAATTTGTGTTTGTGGATTGAATTTGGATGAGAGAGACAGACTTTTGAGAGCTTTAGATAGCACTACATATTATGGTATTCTTTGATTGAATATTGATTTTCGTTGATGTTCGATTAAGCATCGAGAGTATGTATTTATAGGCGTATGGGAAAAGATAAGTAAAAAAAGAAGATACATAGAATACGGATACACCAGTATATAACTTTTGACGTAAAGCTCCGTTTGAGGCATGCCATGTACCGTTGGAAAGCTCCCGATCTCTAGTTTCAACGCATTTTGTCTCGCATTGAAATTCCTTGTAGATCCAACGTTATAAGCAAAATAGTTACGAGTATCAGCCCAACCATATATACGGTCATACAGACTATATATATGGTTGGGATGACGTGGCCATGACGTGGATGGCCACGTCAGCGATCCGTGCGTAATTACTATTTTATCTATCTTTTCGTTCGGGAATTAATATTCGTGTTTTTGCATCTAATCTACTATCCAATTAAAATTTATCCACTCGTGGATAAACATGATTAATCTTTTAGACTATTTCGGATAATTCCTGAATTTATATAAGAATTTCTGAATTCATTTATTTTCGAAAATCATTTTATAAAACTTGTAAAAATCATAGAAAATCAAAAGAAAAAACAAAAAAAATAATCTAAAAATACTGGAGAACTCAGAAAAATAAGAGGAACAAAATGAAAATTGGAAATAAGAAAAATAACCTACGGAAAATATTCTAAAAAAATACTAGAATACATAAAAAAGCCTAAAAATAGAAAATAATTTAAATAAATAAAAATAAATACTTACTTCCCATTATTGTGCTCTCGGCGTATGATTTTAAACTCAACTTTAATTCGATTTGTGCAAATGGATGTGGTTTATGGATTTTGTCGCAACTTTCGGAGTCAAATCTATTTCGAGATGTCATACTATTCCTCATCGGCTATTCAATTTGCGGAGACATTTTTAGGTGTCAACACTTAGTAGCCAAGTATAGTTTAGCGTAGCGTACTTCATCCTTCAATGGATCAGTAGTTTGCTCGTTTTCATCCCAATTGTGTAAACATGGAGGTAAACATCCTTCCTTGTATTACAAATGTAGTTTGACTCTTTCCTTATTTATAAACGGGATGGCTTTCATTTTTCTTCAGCTTTGTGGTTTTACACTTTAGTCTTGTTGTACAACAAGGTTATTTCCTTATGTTTCCATCTTTTTTATTAACTTTACGATCTTAGGAGGCTTTTTAACATTTGCGAGGTTATCTATATAATTAGTAATTAGAGGGGCAACCCACTACCAAACTAAAAACAATATTGGGTGGTTGACTTGTTGGTGATGTGTAAAATCACCTCAACATGTTTTTTGGTGACCACAGTGGGAAGGAATTGTACAAAGTTACAGTTACTTCTCAACTATGGCCTCTAAACGATCTAACGAAGGTCGGGTAATTAAGAGGATGGTAATTTATTCGATCAAAATCTTGAGAATCTGCTTGAAGATCTTGGTAATTTAGGAACTGTTCTGCAACAACAATTTGTTGAATATCTTGTTCCTCCTGAGCAAACCGAGTCTCAAACTCAAAGACTGGAAGGTTTGCACCTAAATAGAGGGAAAGATCAATTATCCTCATCCAAAGGTTTGCTCAATTCAATATACACTCAATACGTGGATATTATTACAAGTCTTTTGGAAGATCTAAAGGAATTCATAGGAGCAGTTCAACAACCTCCACTAAGGCATGGTACATGAAACTCTTAGGTTGATAACCGTCGAGTTGCAAAACTTTGGTTCCCACTCACACAAGCAGTTACCAGACAGGTGGATAGGATTATATTAGATATCAACGAGACGTTGAATACTACTAACGTGGCATTATCTAAGACGGTTGTGACTGAGTTAGTTACTTGGTTAAAGCCTTTAGTGGAGAAACATAATAAACTAAATGGACAGTTGATGAATTTGTTAACCGCTAGAGGATCAAGAATAACTGTCGAAAATCCTAGGGAACAACCACCCTTGGGTTATCCTAGAACAAACAATTTTATGGGAGCTAATGTCCTTTCGAACTTTTAGATAGTATTAAGGAGTATCCCTCTCCAAGATGCCAATAAGGGGAACAAGAGACAAAGGAGAGTAGCAGGCCCTAGGTCAGGCTATGAGTCAGGCTATAGCCATGGTGACCTTGGACATTCTTTTGTTCCTTTGACTTCTAATTCAATTCCCTTGACTTTGTCAATGAGAACCCTTCCACCCACAAGAACAACCTCCGATTTAGGAGTGAACGGTGATGGAATTGGAGGGGTATTTCCCACTGGTGGCGGTTTTCAAACTGTAACTAATGGACATATACCTCCAACTTCATATCCTTCTACTTATGAACCGTCAGAACCCACTTACTTTCCAAAAACTGGGAATCAGGATTATCAACATCAGGCTTATTCTAACCAAATGCATCCGCCTCAGAGTATTCGCAGGGGGCAAGGGCCATATGCATAGGGTAATGCCTATGGAGGACCTCAGGCGATGGGAACAAAAAACTCCAGTAATACTGGTGATTTCCAACCTAGAGTTAGATATAACCAGAACCCCTATGAGGAGACACCTCATCCTACCTACTACCAAGATAACCAGTATCCTAATGGCTAAGATCAGAACTTCCACATTCATATGGGACAGGCTCATCGTGAACCTCTCCGTAGGCAAGTGGAGGAGATGATCTAGAGGGCCATGGGACACCATGCCGATTTTCCTAGGAGAGGGACCTATAATCCTTATCCTAAATGGATTAATAGGATGTATCCTTTCCCTAGAGGGTTCAAAGTTCCCGAATTCTCTCCCTTATTCTCTAGCAACGGGTCAATATCTGCTAAAGAACATTTGGTTAGATTTAATTGCCAATGTAGGGAAGCATCAAATAGTGATTATCTCAAATTGAGATTGCTCTCCACTTCTCTCACTGGGACTGCGTTCTATTTATTTACTCATATTCCTGCAAACTCTATACAAACTTGGCAAGATTTGCAAGGGTAATTTCTTCGCCATTTTACTAGAGTCGAAGCTGGGGTTTCCATTGGAGACTTAGCCAAGATAACACAAGACAAAGGGGAGCCTGTGGAGGATGTCATCTCACTCGAGTAGGTGACAAGCCAYGTTTKAGAGAGCTARGATCAGATGTCATCTCAACTTACCCGAGTTTGAATTTGTTTCTATAGTCCAGAAAGGGTTMTCCTTTCCTTTTAGGAAGAATTTTGAGGGTCAATATTTCCCTGATTTTGTGGCTCTGGCTAATYCRGTGGTTGCATGTGAKAGATGATTTGTTGAAGAATCGAAAAGCAAACATAAATACTATGCCAACTATGCCAARTGCATAGAAGAGAYCCTAGATTAGGATGAAGACCAAGTGGATGTGGCAATGGKTGAATTTGTCCAGGGCCCACCATTCAAGTGTCCCCAATTAGTGAATAAAAAGTATTCACAAAAGAAGGACTTCAAGTCTGATCAAAGAAGAGAATACACATTTGACGTTAAAAAATGTGATAAAWTATTTGATTGGCTCTTGAAGTTCAAGAAGATTAAATTAGMGGGTAGACATAAAGATAYAYATCCTAACYAAATAAAAGGATAAGTTTATTGTAAATGGCATGATGCCTTCACACATAAAACTAACAATTGTTTAATTTTTTGGAATAGGATACAAGATGGAATTGATAAAGGGAATATTAATTTTCCTAAAAAGAGTGCAAATGCTTGTGAAATTGATTCTGAATTCCTATCAGAATTAGAACAATATGAGATGGATTGCCATATGGTTGGTATTGATACTAATGCGATTTCTCATATTAACATGTAGGATCTCTCTAATGTAGTTATTGTTGTGAAGTTATATGAACGTGTTGTGAAGGAAGGAGTTTTAATTGTTCCAGATTGCCAAGAACAAGATTACGATGACCTCAACATGTGTAGGTGGCATTTCAGTGCTTCACACCCAACTTATCAGTGTACGACTTTCAAAGATTTCATCAATAAAAAGATGAGGACAAACGAATTGACAATCTAAAAGCAGGAATACCAGGCACTGGATCTTGCTAATTTTTAACCTAGAGGAAAGAAAGCTGAAAATAGTGAGGTTTAGTCGGGTAATGTTACCTCTAATATCAATCATGATGGAAATGGTATCTAGAAGGCTCAGACATATACTGAGGTTGTTCAGAAGTTTCCCCAGCAGACAAAGGCAGTGAAAAGCCTGTAGAAATTACGCTTCACTATGTGTCCTTCTTGTGCTGACATGCTACATTATGAGTTAGTAAGGACTGAAGTTATCCCTAACAACCCAAGTTGGGTACCTAGACACTAGGAGTCTAAATTTGAAAGAGGATTAAGGAGGAGACCAGTCACTCTTCCTCGTTTTTCTTCTACCATTTAAGTTATGATTAGGTTGGGCAAACCTAAAGTAGTCCAACTAAATAGAAAGATTGAGAAAGTGCCATGTTAAGACCAAGGTATCCAGGAAGAAGAAATCAATGAAAAGGATAGCAATCCAAACGTAGACAAGGAACGGGAAGATGATCTGGGTCTTGCTAGAGTAAAGAGAAGGGTCAGGAAAAAGGCTAGGTTGATCTGAGAAGCAGCTACCAACCAACTACAAGCAAATGTAGTTCAWGTGGATGAGGAGGCTTTGCAAAATGGAATGCTGAAAGTCGTCTCTGTTGAGGAGCCTCATGTGAAGGGTGAAAGCAACTAGAGAGAGAATTCAACAGGAGGAATCCACAAGGATAAATCTCTTTCGTGTTCTATCCAGACAAAGAGGTCAAAGGGGGATGTTCTTGATGCCCAACATCATTTGAGTCTTATCCAGATAGAGAAGTTYCAGTAGGAAATTCTTACAACCTAGCCTCATTTAGATGAGAGTTAGAGAGAGAAGTTGAGAGAAAATGTTATACAYACCTTGGCTCATTCAGGTAGAAAACAWGGAGATGGACTTTGTGAAGGAAATKTWTTGMTMGAGCCTCATTTGGGAACAGAAGTCCTTCAGAGAGAGYCAATTCAGGTATCATCRAACAACTCCCAGGTTGTTAATATTCAAAACCATCCACTAGTTAGAGACTTGGTGGAGGATCCTGTTGAAGAAGAATTGGYCAACCATGGAACAAAGGGTTTTGCAGAGGACGCTTTGAWGACTAAGCAATCYTRTGATATAGAACTAGTGGAKTATGGGTTGGACGGTTTGGATTTAGAGGTGTCCAAGTAAGATCTTGATTTTCTTGCAAATTTTTCGGAGGGAGACTATGAGTTTGGCASTTGTTGTGRAYTCATCTTCCCCCCAGCGTTCAAAGCTTATGGAACAGTGCAGAAGGATACTTCATGGGCCGARGAAGTGGACGAAGCCGAAGCGGCAGGTAAGACCTSTACTATTTCAACTGAGRTGAGTAAGTTGGACAAAGGGTCTTGTTTGGCACCGTCCATGGAAACTGTCACTAAGGAGCAAGAACAGTTAGTTGTGGAACACTTAATAAAGAATTATAGTTTTGACAACTCACATAGTAAGCCCCTTTATCTAATAGTTGACATAGATGGTACTAAGCTAGGTAAAGTGCTAATTGATACTGGTGCTACGATAAATCTTATGCCTTGGTCAGTTTTTAGAAAATTGGGTAAGGCGAGGAAAGATTTTTCTAGCGTCAAAATTACCATAACCGCATTCAATGGTAAGTCATTGAATATTGAAGGATTGACATGTATGCACGTCCAAGTAGGTACTTCCAAGACTTGGCCAGTTTTCTTTATAGTAAAAGGGGAGGGTAATTGTAATGTGTTTCTCGGAAGAGAATGATTGCATCAAACTTATTCTACTCCTTCTACTTTGCATCAAAAAGTAATACTATCCAATGGTAAAGATTATGAGGTAGTTTGTGCTGATGCAAATGCTTATATAGATGATACTAACCAAGAAGTTCCCAAGAAACTTATGAAGACCTTGCCTAATGACGAGGGGATTGCTCTCAAACTTGAAAGTCAACCTACACCAAGAGTGAAAGTTATTTCAAGTGCAATCAGATACATTGAATTAGCTGCTGAAGATACTGAATTACAAAGCACATCTGAAGTTCCTCATGTAGCGAAGAGTGCGGTGCCTAGTAACCATCCTAACCTAGTTAATGTCCAGGGAGCATCTCTTGGGGTTAAATATTGGCGTCATTCTTAGAACTACGTGAGCATATGACTAGCTTGCTTGATGTATATAGACCAAATTGTATGTTTGTCTGGGTTTTTTTAAATTATAAAGAAGTCAGATAAATTAGTTTGTTATATGTTATATCGAGTTTACCCTTTTTCTTCGCAATTCCTTAAAAATAGTGGAATTGTACAAAATCATGATGGGACATCTCTTTCTACCTATGACTCAGTTTGAAGGAGGAAGATGTATATGAAGAGTCATGAATAATTCCACACATAAATTCCTAAATACAAAATCATATTACCATGGTAATATGATGAGGGTTTCAGAAAGTGATAAGGTTCGTTCCTTATACAGTAGAAACCAGATAGTTAATACAGTACACGAACTAAGAAAAGCTCTCCAAAATACTGTTACAACAATGATATCTTTCCAAATATGATAAAATAGTTCGTTTTCTCCCTTTCTCTACCTTAACCCTTTTTTGACTAAGAGAAGTCCTCCTTGATAATACGGTATTAGCACGAAGTTTTAATGCACTTACCAGAATTTGACCCTTGGCAACAAGGCCAATCTTGGTACAGTGAACTTCAAGAGGTTTCTTGACTTGTTCACCTCTTGCCTGTAGGCGTACAGTATGTTTCCCGACATCTTGTTATTTCTTTTTGCAGGCCTTGTGGGAAAGGATGCATCGTTGCCGCTCCTATCTAACAGATGTTATCTTAGCTAGAAGAGAGTGTTCTTCTTCCGTTAGTCTCTTAATACAAACAGCAAGGCACTCTTGTTCCTCGACACACTAGTCCATTTCAGCGCATAATTGATCCTCATGCTTAAAGCTGCCCAAAATATATCTTCGCGAGGAGGTGAAACCCTATTGGAAAAGCTCTTTATTGGAGAGTATAGCACTTACATAGTCTTGATAAGATTCAAGCAGATCACTCCATGCGGATGGGTTGGCAGAGGGTAATATCTCCACCAAATTCCTTAAGAAAGCATGGCATGAGCGCAAACCTTTGGTCTATGATCACTCTCTACTTTGGAGCAGTTATCAAGGACTTCCTGTATGACTTCTAGAGTCATTAAAGGTTTGGCACGAAAAGTTCACTTAAGAAAACATGATGTTGAAACTCTAAATCACAGCATGAATAGTTGAAATACCTGGGTTGTTACCGACCACCTGATATGTGCCATTCATAAGGAGGGAATGACTCCTTGCTCTTATAATGTTGAGAGTGTCAATCGCCTCATCCTCATCATGATTTCCCGGCGATGGATTTGCTTCCCCTACAGCAAGATTTTCTGGAGAAGGATTCATTTCTTCCAAATTTGCTAAAGTGTGGACCACGGGTTGATCAGGGGATGGGATGGATTCAACTTCAATCGAGAACAGATGAGTGACATCTTTCTCAAAGTTAACATCTGTGTTGGGCTTTTGGGCCAATACATTAGTCGTTAATAGGGTTTCCAAATTAGGCTCATAGTCCACAGTTAAAGTCAGATTAGGGCATTAGGGGTAGGCTCGAAGGATTTCAGGAGGAACGATGTCTGAAGTCGAGGGCTCAAGGGTGGATACTATTTTAGAAGAGTGGGTAGCTGTGTCACTGAGAATGGAGGAAAGAATCTTTTTTTTTCTTCTTTGGGGGACTATTGGAAGCTGGGTCATCCTGGTTTGTTTTTTGGAACCTAGGAGGAGTGCTTTGTGCTTTAGCTGCAGAGATTTCTACCATCAATTCTTCTTCAGCGCTAATAACGATTGTGGGGCCAAAAGAAGGAGTTCTTTAGGGTCGTTCTGTAGATACCTACATTCATCCCTAGCCCAAGATGGTCGATGATAAGACACCCCTTGCAACACAAAAGTTGAATTGAGAGATAACTAGGGCCCTAACAGACCCTAAAAAGGCAAGTTTTCACTACACCAGGCACGTTTCTGTACACAAAGAACCCTTTAAAGTAAGTTTTAATTTCAAAATAATTTTAAATTATATTAAACTTTTTTCTAGAATTTTTCAGAATTTTTCTAAGCATTTTTGGCAATTTTCGGAATTTCCAAGAGTTTAATTAATTTTGCGATAATTAATTTAATTATGAAAACAATTCCAAAATTCACGAATTTAAAAAAAATGCACTATTGTTTACAAGGAATTTTATGCATATTTTCCCATAATTTTTGGAGTTGTGGAAAATTAGTTATGAATTTCGAAAGCAAAAACGTGCACTCGAGCGAAATGGCTCATTTAGGAAGCTTCGGGGCCGCACCCGAGCGTGGGGACCACACGAATATCTCCCCAAATAAATCAGTGATTTTGTGTTAAAATATCGCAATCAAATAAAATCAAATGGTATTTTATTTCGATTTTATATCATACGCAATCTTCAAAAAAGGGCAAAACGAATCAAAATCGCAATAAAATCAGTTGCAATCATATAAAATCACACATATATTTTATATGATTTTATCTCGATTTTATTTCATTATGAATTACTATTCGAGGCAAGGCGAATCTGCCAAATATCCCGAAAATCGCAATTAAATCAGTTGCAATCATATAAAATCACACATATATTTTATATGATTTTATCTCGATTTTATTTCATTACGATCTCACTATCGAGGCAAGGCGAATCGGCCAAATATCTCGAAAATCGCAATAAATTTAGTTGTTATATCATATAATATTCCACATATATTTTATTAGGATTTTATCTCGATTTTTATTTCGATTTCGACCTTGCCATATATATATAGGAACCCCGCGTTTAATTTCGAGGAAGTTCACACGCCTACATACACTCGTATTTGGCAATTTCTCTCCACTTTCTCTCTCTAAACTCTCTTAAATTCATTCGTAGCATTCAATACACAAATTCTTGCAGGATTATACCCATAACCAATCAAAGCATTCAAACACAATAAAAAACATTCTTAACACATCAAACACATTTCAAAACTTAATCTTCCTGGTTCGATTTGGGTTTTGTGTCATTTTTGACTTCTATTTGTCGTTTGTGTTCGTACGAGTACGCAAGGGTCCTTAGTATGTTCCTCATCATTAGCACTGTGTTGCAAGGTTAGTATGAGGCCCAATGTCACAATTTCTTTACAACCCTTTTGCATGCTTGTGAGAAATTTGACTTCATCTAATTGGCATGTAGTATGATTAAGAAACTATTCGCATGATTAAAATCAATATTAGGACAACTTTAATTCTTGTTGAATGCTTGGGCATACTGCAAATCACACATCTTTTTTGTCTTAAACAATAACGACAAATTGCATGTTCTCACGCTAATACAGATAATCTTGGACAAATGACTTTTAGGCACCTTAATACGGATAAAACATACACATGTTCGCAACAACAAATTGTCCTATGTGCATCTATTTTCGTTAAGTCACCCAATAATTAGTAATTTGCTTTAGGGTTAAAAACGGAAATTTGTTTTTAGTTGTCTTTTTGAACAATGGATCGCAATGACGAGTAGAGGCGTGGCTAGATGGTGTCGCGGGGGGGTGGGGGGGGGTGATGTGCACATTCACCTTACCTCTGGTGTTCTAATCGACCGTTGGTGGCACTACCAGAAATGGAGTCCTTCGCCTTGCTTTATGCAATTATAGGCAAGGCTTAAAATGGGTTCCCAACTTCCCAAAAGAAGTGCGATGGCGACTTCCTCTACTCGTTTCGAGTATAAACACATAACTCCAGGCATACTCACACTATGCAAAAGCAAGAATTCAATTCTTGCAAAATCCGAGTCATCAACTAATTGTACCCCCCGGTGACACCTCGGCGCCCATACAGTTTTTCACGACTTCACTGGAGAATTCACAAAAGRTATTATCTTTAGTGATGTGTAGACAATACTCGAAATGTCATGCAAATTCAGCGTCTTAAAGACGACATGTGTTAGGCATCCTACATTAGACGGAAATTAGGTCGTTGGCACTAAGCTTTCGTTTTCTAGGCATCACTTTTCGTATAAGTGTGTTCTACACTTGAGACAAGACCGGGGGGGCTCGCTTAAGATTGGCGCTGGTGCACTACCTATGGTACCAACTCTTAAGCTCGATGCCCATCCCCACCATGACACGCGGCTGCGTGCCCTACAAAGTCGTAATGGTTTAGACCTCCTTTGATCATCACAACGGGCTGGATGTGTTAAAGACCGTTCTAAGCCTAGTAATGGGACCCTCTTAGACACCCGGACCAACCAGTTCGAAAACGTAGCAACAGACTCTAGGTGGCTAGACTGTTTCTTTTTCATTTTACATATAGGGATCATGCTAGTGTGATAATGTGCTATGTGTTTTTAGCTAAATAAGGACCTTAGCTTTGCATATTAAACAGCAACGAGTCATGTACGAGTTGTGTAAGAGTCTCATATAGCAAATGATCATTCCTTAGGCGTCGTAATGTCACAATGGTTGTAAATTAGAATCGTTTAGGCTTTACATCTTTTGCATCGCACAATTGTAAATGAGCGCCAAAACTCGTAATTCGCCTTTAAAAAAAATTCGAAAAAATTACAAAAAATAAAAAAAATCGGACAAAATAAAATTCCGAAAAAGGTAAAAAAATTGAAAATGAAGAAAGGCGAAAAGCGAATTTTGGCATTCTTGCATTTTCATTTTTGAGACAGCCAATAGGCAAGGAATGTTCACTATTAGGCCATGCATTGACTGTAGTCAAGGAAGCAAGTCTTGCATCGTTTTCCGAAAATGGAGTCTAATGCACTCTAATGCAGGATAGAGTCATCTTCAAAGGTCGGCAAGGCACAGTTTACTAGTTCCTATTCCTTTGCACAAAAGGGACATTCAACACCTCAAGTCTAGGTCGTCCAATTCCTCACCTCCACAAATGGGTGAAGAAAGCAGCAACACTCGCGATAACACTGAAATGCGATCCTCCATTAACACCATGCATACAAGGCTTACTTCACTCGAGTAGACAATCGCCCCGCAGTTTAACTTGGCAACATGGTCTTCAGCACAATGGCTAGTGAAATTGAGGTCCTCAAATCTAAGGTGCACTCATTAAAAGCAACAAAGGAAGAGCCAGCATAAAAGACCATTGGTGGCCCTTCACCAATCAACACTGAAAATGGGGGACGACCAAGATTTCGAAATAGACGCAAGTACACTACTTTGGGGATGAGCAACAAGTAAGCATTTAAGCACTTCTTCGCTCAAGGCTTAATCACTCCAGTGGGTCCAACTCCAGATCCACCAATTGACYAGAGGTCCGCAAAGTGGGACAAAAGCAAGTATTGTGAGTACCATTGTGGCCATGGTCACTCTATCAAAGAATGCATTTCTTTATAGGATCGCATACAAGACATCATTTATGACGGTCACCTTCCTATCCTTCCCGAGGGTAAGAAGCAAAGCATTTGACGCAAAGCAGTCACACGCAGCACCCGCAATCCACAACAAAAGGCGACATGAGCAAGAGTCAATAATTTTCTAGCATAGGTTGAGTCAGAGAGTCCCTCCACCTAGAGTTACTTTTTCCTTTATTTCTTATTGTCGAGTCTATATCAATTAGGAATAAGTCTTGTCATCTCATTAGCCTTCCACAAAAATAAAATTTCTTTTTTCTTTTACATTCATTTCTTAGCCTTTCATGTGCTTCAACTTTGATGATGAAATGCTAATTAACACATGACCTCACAAAAACAAAAAAATGGAAAAATGAAAAAAAAACAAAAAAATGAATAAATTGGACATGCTCGAGAGGCCTTCCTTCATAGCTCCAAAAAAATATCCTTCTCCCTCCATGCACCCTATCACAAGTACAAATCAAAGCAAAATCCCTTGCAACCCCTTTTGGGCCTTCTTATACAAACAAAGACAAAAGAAGCCGATTTCTTTCACACCCACATCTTCCTACCCTCCATAGTGTCAAAGCAGCACAAAGCAAAGCAAAGCAAAGTAGAAACCTAAAACAAGTTGTGGTTTAGGCAATACAAAGAAAAAGAAAAAAAAGAGAGAAAGCTAACAAAAAAGTCTAAAGAAAAACCTTCAGCAACAAAGAGTGATAAAGTCTAGCCCAGCTTCACACATTACAAAGTCCCACAATGAAACTCAAAGCAAACATACATTGCAGCAAGTTTGCCAAAAGCCTCACACCCCTCACCCAGCCTACATTACAACCTAAAAAGCCCTCTCCAAATGAGCATTGTCCTAGCCTAACTAGGCCGATTCCCCACAAGGTTTCGTCCTAGGCAAAATGAGGCATCACATGCACACACGACCTCACGAACTACGATCAGTTTGATTCCACTTGGATACGTAGGTAGCCCCTTCCCGAGGTTCGACCAAATTAATAAAAAACAAAGAGGGCATTTTCATCATCGTGTTGGTTTGATTTTCTAGAAGTCTGAAGCACAACTTCTCTTTCATTTAGAACTTGACATAGGCTCGAGTTTGAACCTACATAACTTAGTCAACCACATCAATCCCATCATCATGTCACCCATAGTCACAAAATTGAGTCTTTTTGTTTTGTAAATCCCTAGCCTTTCTTTCTACAACCCTTTAGGACTCTCTTA
>SNQN01008099.1:15358-30607 GCA_008642245.1 Bassia scoparia | reverse complement strand
GAGAAATTCTTGAAAAATGTCTAAAAATAAGTTAAAATTATTTGAAAATTAAAATTTACTTTTTGAGGTACTGAATGCTTGGAAGAGGTGCTCGGTGTAAGGGAACTTGCCTTTTTTAGGGCATATCAAGGTCCTAGCTCTCTCGATTTGACTTGTGTGCTGCGAGGGGTGTCTTATCATTAGCCGTCTAGCACTAGGGACAAATGTAGTTATCTATAAGAATCATAAAAGAAGCCATTGAAAAACCAAAAATCAAAACAAAATAGGGTATTGAATAATAACTTGCTCAAAACTAAACCAAAATCAACAAAACAAGCATGAATATACTCTCAAACACACTAAGCTCCTATCTAACAACTAATGGAATCAAAAACAAAAGTATTAATGAAGACTCACAAATACCTAGAAAACGAAAATTTCTCAAAACRTGAATAAAAGTATATCAAAAAAGAAAACTAAYGCAAAAATTAGAATTACCTCGAAAAGTTGAATGAATTGCATATAAGACTTGCCAAATTTGGTTGAGCATTGAATAAGTAATTGCAAAAACAAAATCAAGAACGAGTAACTTTCTCTTTCCTAAAATCTATGAATTGAGGAAGAAGATGAAAAGAATTTGGGAGAAAACTAATGTTAATTTGAAAATTGAATTGAAACTAATGAATTGCAACTACTTGCTTCTAATTCTTTCTAATTTTGTTTTCTAATTCTCTCTCCTAAGATCCTATTTATACAACTCGATTACAAAAMTTACAATATTTAAAAGATTGAGGAACGTACGCGCCTTTTAGACTCTCAAAAAAGGCTACAAGCGCGAGTGGAGAAGCGTGTGTGGTCCACCTGAGGCGCGTACAAGCCTTTTTTGCTTCTGACTTGGAGGGAGGAGTCACAGGCGCATGTGGAGACCCGGATTGAGGTGTGGGTGGACTCGGAGGCACGTGTGGTTGCGCGTGCATGCCTTTTTGCTTCTACTTTGGAACTTGACCTACTCAACTACTCTAACTTCAAAGGGTCATTACTTCACACTTGGTGCTCGGAATGCATCTTATAATATGCTATTAGAAAGCTCTYGGAGTCTACRATCCAACACAAAAAWCTACACATTCAAATTCAAAGTGTAAAAAAAGATATGTGTCGATGAAGGTGTTAGGGTACAAGTTCAACCACTTTAAAGCTCAAACTTCGCAAATACAACAATGCCAACACGCAACAAAGCACATGACTTTCCAATATAAACCATGGAAACTTGAAAACACTCGCAGCCATTGTAATTTAGAGCACAACAATAGGAATGAAGAGAGACTAACATAAAAACTTATGAAAACAAGTGAAAACAAACAAAACTCAGCTCCATAAAGCTATACAAAGTGGAAATCTAGTTGTACGGGCGCCGAGGCGTCATCGAGCCGGACCGAGTCCTATCCTTCTACTTCGGGGGGTACAATTTAAGGGCGGCTCTGTTTATTTTCTAGAATTGAATTCTTGCTTTTGCATGTTGTGAGTATGCCTAAAGTTGTGTCTTTATACTCGAAATGAGTAGAGGAAGTCGCCACTGCACTTTTTTTGGGAAGCAGCGGAACCCATTTTAAGCCTTACCTATAATTGCATAAAGCAAGGCGAAGGACTCCATGTGTGGTAGTGCACCAAAGGTCTGGATTAGGAGATAAGGGTAAGGGTCAAGTAGTGCACAACACCCCCCAACCCCGCCCCCCGCATCTAGCGGCCTCTACTCAGTTATTGCGAGTTCATTGTCCGAAAGGCAACAACAAACAGTTTTCAATTTTAAACCCTAAGCATGCAAAATTACTAGGAGGGTTGTTTAACAGAATACTATGCAAATAGTGTCTAGTTTGTTGTGGCATGTATTGTTAGGAGCCTAATACCGGTTGTCCATAGTTATCTTATTAGGCATGAAACACGAAATTTACATGTCTTTGTTAAAGCATATTATATGTGTGAAACAAGCATGTAGGCACTCGTACGAGGAATTTAAAGTTATGCCTTAAGGTTGCTTTTAATTCAAATTGCTGAATCTTATGTTAGTCAATATTACATGCAAATTACATAGAAAGTCGAATTTTTAAACAAACATGCAAAAGGGGGTTTAGAATTGCTTCGAACCCTTAGGAACCCTTGTCAAACCTTAGAACCCTTGAAAACCCTTAGGGTCCCTTGAATGTCTAATATGTGATGATTTAGATTGTGTTTAGAACAATGGAGTAGGCTCATTAAGACACTCGCTCCTTTGAACCAACCACTGCATGAATTAAATATTGTTATATGAGTTTATAGTTGTTTTGAATATTTGTTTTTCGTTGAATCTGAAGAACGTGCTCGTCTATCCAGCACTCGAAGTGCAATGGCACATAACATTGCCGCTTTAGCTGAAACCATTAATTAAGTTGTTAGCCAATTCTTTGAACAAGGATGCGTCAGAGTAAAACATTGTAGGAAAAGCTGTCCTGAACTCTATTGATTCAACGGTAGCTAAAAGCCTTGTTAAGCTCGAATGCAGTGAGTTGATTTATTTCAGCATATTACTTAAGACCATAGCTTTAGTGAAACTGATGAATTTCTTTGGAGTTGAGGAACCCTACTTTCATGGTGGTGAGCTTTCTGGCCAAGCCAAGCGTAGCTTGGTTGATAATGGGAGACCTAGCTTGGTGATTCTTGTTTATATTTGAGACCTTTTGAGTTGTGTGTATTCCCCTAGAGCCAAGTGAGCACATTAAAATAAAAAAAATCCACAAAAATTGAGTGTTTACGCTAGACTGCTACCATGTCTATTTATTTGTGACTTTTCGAGATCTAGAACGAGCTACCCGAGGGAGGAAAAAGGCAATCATTTTTTATCTTGGGTAAAAATTATTTTCCCTTTTACATTTACTCTTTATTTCTTATTCCACATACGTATTTGGTACAAATTTTGGGTTTTCATCTACCTTTGTCGCCCATTGAGCTTTCCATTCTTTGTTAGCCACATTATGTGCCTTATAGCCAAATTATCACATGTTTTGACCCTTTAGAAGACAAGTGAATTGTGGTTATTGTGCTTGTAAAAGGCTAAGCAAACAAAGCCTCAAAGTGTAGCAAAGTTGTACGGGAGAAAAAAAAGTGTGCTATAAACTTGCCTCCCAAGTGTGAGTGATGTTAATTGGGGCACCTGAATTCCGCAAAGTTTGGTTTGATGTTTGTAAACTTCACTTGTGTAGGTATATTATCACAAGCCAAATACTTTTATCCTCACCCAACCTTTATCCTACATTACAACGCGAAAAAGACCTTTGACTTTGGGAGGTGAGTCGTAAAAGCTAGAGGGAGTCACAAGTGTGTTCTTCATTTTGGATGTCTAGTTCATTGTGCATTAACCTCACTCTAAAGATTTCTCTATGCTATTCTTTGAGCTATGTGTGGTCACCAAGCTTGGTTTGTCTTGAAGCCAAGGATGGTTCCTTTGGAGAGAGGAAGAGAGTGGAATAGCTTGATTTATTGCAAGCTTTGAAAGTTGCATACATTTTGTGATATCTATTTGATGCTTGCATGATTTCTAGTTGGGAGGGACATCCTTTATACTTATTACCGTCCCTGAAGTCCGAGAAATCCAATCCATGGAACACTTTGTTTTCTATCCACATTTTTCACTTTGTTTTGTTTTTCCATATGCCTCCCTTGTGTTTTTGAGAACCTTTGCCTTGGTTTCTTCTTACTTATGGAGTTGTGGGTCTTCTCTTTGGAAACCCTCACGAAACCATCTCGTCCTTCTTATCAATTTAAGGGTTTAAAGGGCTTGTCACTAGTTGCTAAGTTTGATGTTCATTCTTTCTTTTCTCTTTCTTTTATTCTGTTTCACTTTACTCGAGGACGCGCAAAGGTTCTAGTTGAGGGAAGTTGATAAGTGCCAAATATGGTCACATTGAGGCACTTATTTCTTCCATATTTTGGCCAATTTGTGTGTTTTTGATATCATTTTTACTAGCGTTTTAGCTAGTGTAGATACATGAATTTGTCCCTAGCCCAAAAAGACCAATGATAAGACACCCCTTGCAATACACAAGTCAAATCGAGAGAGCTAGGACCCTAACAGGCCCTAAAACCGACAGATTCCCTTGCACCGGACACCTCTTCTAGGTATTTAGCACCTCAAAAAATAATTTTTCATTTTCAAATAATTTTAACTTATTTTAATACATTTTTCTAGGATTTTTCGGAATTTTTCTAAGTATTTTTGGCAATTTTCGGAATTTTCAACAATTTAATTAATTTTGCAATAATTAATTAAATTATGAACACAATTCCAAAATTTACAAATTTTAGCACAACACCTTATTTTTCACAAGGAATTTTACATATTTTTTCCATAAATTTTCAATTTATGATTTAATATTTATGAATGTCTTAAGCAAAAACGCAAAACAGAACAAAGCGGACCATCTTGAGAATCTTCGCCTCGAGACACGACACGCGCCCTGAGGAAGCCGAAAATCCCGAGCATCGTGGTAATATCAGCCATAATCGCAATAATATCAACTATGATCGTATAAAATCACGTACATATTTTATACGATTATATTACGATAYTATTTCATTACAATCTCGCTATTCGAGGTAAAACAATCTCGAATATCGCAATAATACACTACAAGAAAGTACATTTTTAGCAACAAAAAAACTCGTTGCAAAAAATCAGTTGTCGTTGCAAAAAATATTTATTGCAACGCGTACGACAATTGTCATAGCCAGGTCTTTGCGTATATGGGCGTTACAAAAGAAAAGAACAACTTTTTTCGTTGCAAGAAAGTTGTCGTTGCTATACATCACCATAATCAATAAAAAGATAGCAAGTTATAGCGACGAAATATGTTGTTGGAAAAGGTTAATTGATTAAGACAAGGAAAAAACTTGTTGCATAAAGGTTCGTACTACAACGAAAACGTCGTTGCAAAAGATACATATTTTTTTCAAAAAAAAAAATTAAAAAATAAAACCCTGTTACAGCAGCAAGAAAAAAGCAAAGGATAAAGCCAGTATTTACAATATACTAGCTTCCTTCAAAAGGTGATTCAGTTGTATAAGTATTTACATCATCCAAAAATACTACATCCATCTTATCATTTAAATCCTAAACTAGAAAAACATCAAAATAATCCTTGAATGCTATACCAATAAGGTAAACTAATTTTTTCCAACATGTAATCGTCAATACTAGTCTCTCCATAAATGTGTCGTTTAACGTTAATTGACCTTCATAAATCTACACAAAGTCAAAACACAAATGAGAGTAACACATGATAAGGGAAGGAGAATAGAGTGTGGCCAAGTATACTGACAATAACAATTCTCAACATCAACTTTATACCATAACACAACACTACCTGAACATATGTTAGATACAAATAGAAAAACAAAATGTTTGAAGGAGCACAAAACTAGCTATATGCATTGTTTGTAAAAACATGAAAAGGTAAGAACCAATCTATGTTTAATTTGATTGTAACTAATTTTCATTGTCAAGAATGTTAGTGTAAAAGAAGCAATTGCAGAAGAACACAAACTCGGGATTATCATCCTTAATTATCAACATTAAACAATATCTTAGAGTGAGCTTGCGAAATTCGAAAAAAACGACTTTCTATATCTTAATACTTATGATCTTTGAGACCGTATAAGCAACATTATTGCCTTCAGTTGATACAGTATTAAAGCGAAGAAAACAAATTCCTTTAAAAAATTAAAAATGACAATAAGAAAAAATCTCCCCAAATTTAAATAAGTTTTGTGGCTGAAAGTTACCAACTGTAGAAAGCAGATGATCCTGAGAACTAAGAGGAAATGCTGTCAACAGCTTGCGTTATGCTGTCAAATTTCCATCTTCTCATAAATTTAGTTTCTAAAGCAATGGATGTGTTAGTCTGCAAGAATATATAATATGTCAACAAACTTCAAGGTCAACTGAAGAGGCAATCAAACATCAGGTAACAAAGGAGAAAAAAAAACCTGAGACCACCCTTATTGTATCACATGGGAAAAATAATTGAGTAACTTTAAATTACATAGTTTTAGACACATATAATAGCTTGAAACACATATTAATAGCTTCATTTATATCTCAAACTTTAAATTACATAGTTTCAAACACGTATTAATTTAAGGGCTAAGATGAATGCAAAAATGGCTAGTTTGTTATAACAGAATAACAAACATGATGAGACCACCCATAGTGTATCTATTAAGAAGAAAGCAATGTAGCACTTCTGGAAGTATGCATGATGTTATTACAGGGCAGTGAGTAGTCTCAACATTTTGTGATTCAACATTTATGAACCGAGATCTTTGTGCATATGCTTTAGTGCCATTATTTACTTAAACTCAAGAACAATAATTCCTTCCCTCGTATGGATATAAATCAGTATGCAGAATAAAATTTGCTAAACATGTTACAAGGAATTTCATTCAACATGTAAAAGGCGCAATAAATTGCTAGGCAAGAGGTTAAGTTGAAAAAATGTATAACTGTAGTGAGCCAAATCAAGTGATCTTTCAGACTAAGCAAGAAGACGATGACACTAATATGAAACATTTGATGAAGTTAGAATGAAATAAAACACTATTAAAAATAACTTGAAGATCATAGAAGTGAGTAATGGTACTCCACATTAAAAGTACACAACAACACCCATAAAAGGCAGAAAMATAACTAACAACACACATGTCAACCATCTTTATCAAGTCTCCAACAACAGCTAAAAAAGTAAAATGACATTAAATTAAGATAGTTTCAACCAGTGCTAACCCATAAATATTATATTATATTCCTCTATATTCCTCTGAATATTCATGCCAATCATCTCAACCAACCATGACTATATTTAATCAATAGCTCAAATGCATTAAAGCTACATTATTAAAGAAATGAGTAAAGAGGGATCAAAAGTACCCAAGTGGACCATTGTAGTGAAAACATATTTACAAGACATTAAAGAAAATCT
The DNA here is from genome assembly GCA_008642245.1 of Bassia scoparia. Classification (NCBI taxonomy): domain Eukaryota; kingdom Viridiplantae; phylum Streptophyta; class Magnoliopsida; order Caryophyllales; family Amaranthaceae; genus Bassia; species Bassia scoparia. The sequence continues at coordinate 23,621 of SNQN01008099.1, read as the reverse complement.
ACTTAGATAGTAATCATGAGTAACAATGGATTATAGTAGATTAGCTAATGGATAGTGAATACTGATACTATGAGACTATTGTTGTACCCTGGCCTCAAACACAGAGTGATCACAAAATAGATTATTAGTGCCGGTAATTCACCTTTACACAACGAGAACTTTCTGAAAATTGGTTCTCTTGAAAAACATAAGATGAGGTACGTTCTGTAAAATYACCAGTTGTCGTTGACACTTCTATGGATTAACCGGAGCCCTCCCGGATGTCAGCTAATATATCAAGCTTAAACTAGTTGAAAAAACATATCTTCGTTGTCACGTACATCGGTTTGGAGCTTAAACTAGTTGAAACCACTTCTTCCTCTTTAGKAAGAGAAGTGATTGAAGATTAGATGCAGAAATATAGGAATGAAGAAGCTGAGTTTGAAGATTACATAAAAAATTGAAATTACCAGTGTTTGTGAAAATGCATGACAAGTAAAGAGAGATGAAAAAAGAAATTGTATGGAGTACGTTGTTCGTCATTGTTGTCTGATAAATTAATTACCCTTTTAAAATATTATTAAACTTTGATTCTTATAGCACCGAATTACGTTAACATACACTAGAAATTACCATTAACAAGTATTACTATATTCATAGATTAACYACATAAAAAATTCATGGTATAAACAAAAATACATAATTACATAAGAAATTTGTAGTATAAAATTTCAAGAAACCCTAAAAATCATCATTTGAAAGAAGAAATATAAAAAGGATATAATTGATGAAGGGGAATAAAGAACTGATGTCATACCATTGAACCCAGCAATCTCAAAATGTACTCCCATTTTACTTTRCCGCTTTCGCTGTTTGAAACTCAGTAAACAAAAGCAATAATAACAAAACCAAGAATCAATTGATGAATCAGAGGTACTCTGTAGAATAATTTGAATATCAGAGATACAATAATTAAAATTGAAAGAAGAAAGAAAACYGGAATAGGGTTTTTCTGCTTCAGATCTAAAGAATCAAAATAATCAGCTGAAAATTAGAATAATTAATCACAATTAMCAAAATATTAAAAACCTAAACATTACAAACGAAAAGGAAGAGAGTGAAGTGAGGGGTGTTACTTGCTAGTTGTCATCGAYGTCATCCATGGAGTTGATGAGAGTGAGAAAAAGGAGTGACAACATGAAGCGTGAGTCGCGTGATTGTGTGATGGAGTGATATTTTGACAAATAAAATAGAGTACGGTAGGACATAAGTTTTTTCCAGTTTTTTTTCTCTTTTGCAACGACAAAGTCGTTGTAAAAACTGATTAAATCATTTGCAACATAAAAAGTCGTTACAATAAAATTGTAAATATACACGCAACGATAGATATCGTTGCAATAAATGATGGGACCTATCGTAACGGAAATACTCATTGCTAAAAACAATCCCAAATTATTGAAAGTCCGCGCTAAAGATATTGGTGGAGGGAAATGAAATTTTAGCTATAGCAACGATAATTGTCGTTGCTAAATATATATTTAGCAACAACTTTAAAGTCGTTGCTAAAACTTCGTTACGATAAATGAGTTTTCTTGTAGTGATATCCGACGCAATCGCAATAATATCTGATAATAATCGTATAAAATCACGTACATTTATATTACGATATTATACAATCGCAATCACACTATTCGAGGCAAGCAAAATCGGCCAAAATCATTGCGCCCAGTTTTGGGCGTAATTACACCCAATTTTGGGCGTAATTGCGTCCAAAAGTTCCSTATTTTGGCCTATTTCGACCCTTTCCTATAAATAGGGAGCTCTTCTATTCATTTCACAAACTTTTTGGACGAGCATTCTCTCTCTCACTCTCTCTCATAAACACATTCAAACACAATTCAAACACATAAAAGCATACTCAAAGGTTCTTTTGCAATTCTAATAAGAATTACTATTTTCCTGTTGGTTTCGTCCTCTAAGAGCATCATCAAATGGGTTCTCGTTGCACACTCTTTCCATTTGTTTGGAAGGCTAGTTACTCGATAAACGGTTTAGGATAAACTTGTTCCTTACCTGTTCCTTAAAGGTTTCCCATTCAAAGTTAGGTAGGTTTTCGAAAATGTCTCGCCTTTGGGACCACCAAGCATCAGCAATATCATTAAGATAAAATGAAGCACTTACTACTTTCACATGTGCTCGAGACATTCTAAGGCTTTGAAGATTTTGTCAAACATTCAAATCCAACTTGCCAAATTAGTAGGTTCTTAATCCCAAAGTAATTCGTCAGTTTCACTAAGGCTATGGTCTTAAGTAATGTGCTGAAATAAATCAGCTCACTGCATTGGAGCTTAACAAGGTTATTAGCTACCGTTGAATCAATAGAGTTCAGGGCAGCTTTTCCTAAAATGGTTTGCTCTGACGCATCCTGGTTCTAGGAATTGGCTAACAACTTAATGGTTTCAGATAATGCGGCAACGTTACGTGCCATCGCACTTCTACTCCTAGATAGACGAGCATGTTCTTTAGATTCAACGAAAAACACATATTCAAAACAAGTCCAAACTCATAATAACAATATTTCATTCATGTAGTGATTTGCTCAAAAAAGTGTCTTAATGAGCCTATGCCATTGTTCCAAACACAATCCAAATAATTACATATTAAGCATTCATTTGGAGATAATTTCTCAATGTAAGTAAGACACAGAATAGTTAGGCACGAGCTCAGTGCACAGGCAAAAATGAGGCACTTTCCCAAATTGAAATTCTAATAATAACCTAGTAAAAGAATAGATTGAAATACAAAGTATCCAAAATAGTTGAAATAGAAAAAATACGTCAAGAGTGAAATATGTTGATAGCAAAATAATATAAGATAAAATAAAAGTATTTCTGAAATTAGGCATAAAATATCCAAAATAGTCGTCAATAGGGTAAAATAAAAATAAAAGTTAGACGTGCAAGAATAAATTTATTCAGAAATAATTATTGTCAATGGTAAAATAGTAAAATAACAAATTTTTAAGATGAAAATACTCTTTTAATTACTCTAGTAAGAAACGAGTTACACTTTATTTGTTTCAAATGAAAATAGAGTAAAATAAAAGGTAAAATGAGAGATAAAGTATTGTTGCCTTGCAACTTATTGTAAACCCTAAAATTAGGCATTATACTACCAAGGCAAGGATTTTATTACTTCCTCCGTTTTCAATTACTTGCAACAAAGGAATATTTTATATCTCACAAAAAATACCCCTTTGTTGTAACTAATTGAAAACGGAGGAAGTATTAGCGATCTATGGAATCCTATTATAAAGTCTATGCATCTTCTCATCGTAACGCTTTTCATCAAAGTTAGGATCATTCTTATCGTCTGAGTCTTCGCTAGTAACATCCGTATAGAGTGGATTCGGATTTCGAGTTATCCTTTTTCCTTTGGTTGGGTTGACAAGTTCGTCGACAACCTCATTGACGTCGTATTCTTCTTCACCCGAAGAATCATTTGACGCGATCTCATCTAATAATCTTTGGAAAATTCAAATTTTACCTTCCTTATTCTTCGTTGTTTTATACTCTTGTAAATAGCGTCGAAATTCTTCAGGTGGATTTGAGAGAGAAAAAAAATGTTATCCATTGTTTCTATAACATCGTCCTTTGGTGTTTATATTTCACGTGTGGAAATCACTGACGTGTAATTAACTTCCCACTACTATAACAATGCGAGCGTACGTAAAATACTACGTACAGTAATGTAAACCAAGACATAATTAAATCAAATGCCATTTTTTTAAAAGGAAACAAAACAACTTTTTAAGATCGAAAATTATTTATGTAGAATTCTATTTTTAAATTGGAATTATAAAAGACATTGCAATACAACCGACATGAAAATTTTAATTTATAACTTTGAATAATCAAAAGGCTTTAATTTGCAGCAAAAATTATTTCCCAAAATAAGTGGGTTTTTTTAAAAAAATATTCATCACATCATACTCCCTTTAAAAGAAAGTTACATCCTCAGAACTTAAGAATCAGGTTAACAAAAGTGTTCATTAAAGTGAAACATATGGGTTTTGAGCATTTTTCAAAAAAAAGCAAGTCACAAAATCCGTGTACAACATTATAGCATAGGAACATTTATATAGTTAGAATAAAACATATAATAATAACCCGGACAAGGATAAGAAGTATCAAATGAAACACATAAACGTGGCCTTCCTAGACTACCCAAATCTCACATAATTAATCAAATAAAGGAAGAAATTGTAAAATATTGTCATTGTAAAATACATATTTTTTGTAAGAAGTGTTTCAATAAGTTAAACATTTGAGTAAAACATAGGTGATAAAAGAAAATAAAGAAGAAATTTGTGGCTTTTAAATTGATACCACTTTGTAACACCCCTTGGTGTGAACAAGAGCCCACTAGTAGATATTGTCCTCTTTGCGCCTAGCCCGCAAGGATTTGCTTTTGGTGTGGGCTTGTTACCCACCCAAAAGGCCTCCTCTAGGTTGAAGTATCAAACTACTCTATATGGGATCCTGCGTCCTCGAAGCCAAGACGGAACACTAGAATGGGCCCTAACTCTGATACCACTTTGTAACACCCCCAATAATTCTCCCTTTTTCCTGTGAAATATTTAATTTACAATACGGAGAACTGTTGACATGTTATCGCCACGTGTGAAAACATTTCGGCTTATTCAGAATATTGCAGCGGAAAATGACTAAACCAAATAGCAAAACTTTAAGGAAAACTATCATAGAATTTAAAACTATGCAACTTGGAACCAGCTGTGGTCCTTTATTCAAAACCGAGGATAAATATTTTGGCAAACTAACGAAACTTGAAAACCATTTTATCCAATTATAAAATAATAAATCTTCAGACGGAACATTAAACAATAGGACAAGAATATAACACTCGAACACTCCCATGACCTTAACGTTGCAAAAGCACATGTATAGCGATCAACAACCTTCACAATCCTATGAAAAGTCTGCTCCCCATAATTTCCAAATGAAATAAGGATCGTCGTAGGTCCACCAAAAGAAGGAAAATGTGGACGACACATAACGCACAAAAACACATGCAATTAGCAAATATGAGTACATACAATTTACGAAACAAGAAAACAAACGCACAACACCTCCCCTAAAAATGGACATACCAAGTTACGACACCTGCTAAGAAAAAATAAAAAAAAAAAACCAACGGTGGTGTTCACAACCACTCAACAACATTTTAGACAAACCAAAGATCCAGAATAATTCAATCCCAATCACATATCATATACGACTTCTTTAAAACATCTCTATCCCGACATCATCAATCGCTCATCAACAACCCCTGTCAAACAGATTATTACCTTCAAGAATGGTTTACTCGACTCCAATACATGAATTAATATAGTTATTACTTTTGCTATGATTAGAGAAACATACAAGGTTGTGCTAAACCCATGTTCACAATTTAGGAACATCAACCAACCACCAAGTGTCATCACACCCATGGTGCCACAACCCCATGCCTCCCCGTCAAAAGTCATCAAAAAATTTAATAAACCAGATGGCGAACGGACGCGACTCCGTCACGGTAGCTAGATGAGATCTCAACTAACCCCAATTTTGATAAAATCCTTTTGGCTAAAATCCTTTATAAAATAATAAAAAGAGACGTGTTGATCAAACGGCCTTGTAAAAGTTGAAAATGAAATCACAACCCCAACCCCTGATTGTCAATACTCCAGACATGCATAAATCCATGGTTTTATTGCTCATTCATATTGTATTATTTAAATGTTAACTATTTATCAACTTCCAAACAAGACCACAAATCACACTCCAATTCTAGGCATATTAATTTCCTTTATTTAACAAACCTATTGGACAAGCCAACAAACCTCGTCATTAAGACTTGCATATTTCCCTTTACTCAATTCATACATCATGTCGTGAATGAGTAATAAAATCATCTCATGGAGTAAGTTACACTTGACTCCTCTTAATGTATCTGTATAATAAAAATACCTCATGGAGCAAGTTATGCTTGACTCCACTTAGTTCATCAACAGACCAAATCAGTTAATTAATGACAAATGACTAATTAACAACCTCCATAATAAACCTCGTAAATAAACCAACACTACTACAAAAATTGGATATGGCACCACTTTTAAGAGACCGGTTAAGTTATATCACCGAGCTCTTACCTTAAGAAACCGGGTATTTACAATAACCGGTCTCTTAAATCCATGTAAGAGACCGGTCAAAAAAAACACATCTCTTAAATAAAGGCAAGAGACCGCATTTATAAAAACCGGTCTCTTACCCTAATTAATATTTTTTTTATTATTATTTTATAGTTGTAAGTTACTTACAACTCTCTACCTAGAAGACTACAACTACACGCAATATATACCTGGCCCCTTCATATCCTATCCTTTTCATTATTATCCCTCACATACCAATCTCTCTCCTCTCTCCTTTCTCCTCTACCCCTTCTCTCTCCTCACTTTCACTTCGCCAGATTACATTGCTTCTCTCGATCTTCACTCAAATGGTATTTCTCAAGTTTGTGCTTGATTTCTGAAGGTATTTTTTTTTTCTATTTTATGGATTTTCTTTTTAATTTTTTGGGTGTTTGATTATTTTTTTCGATTTTAATTTCAAGATTTTGAATTTCTATTGTAGATTTGTATTTCATTATTTTTCCCACTTTTTTTTTTGAGTTTTTTTTTTTAAATTTTCAGTTTTCGATTTTAAAGGATTTTCTACAGTTTTCGATTTTTTTAGCATCTTAATATTATTTTTGTTTCTATTTTTCAATTGAAAAACACTTGTTCTTTGTTTTATTTTTTTGCTGGGTTATTTCGATTTTTCAATCGAAAATTGAAACAACAAAGTTTTATTTTTTTGCTGGGTTTTTATGTAGATTTCGATTTTCATTAACATCTAGTTTTTTTTTTGTTTTCGATCTAGGAGCAGTGGTGGTCAGGAGATTGCTTGTGCGACGCGGCTTCAAGGTGTTGCAAGGAGGCGCGACGGCGGCGTGGAGGAGTAGACGCGCGACGCTGCATTCGGAGGAGAAGACCAGAAGGGTATGCTGCTACGGGTGGTGTGGCCTAGTGGTGGTACGGCGGGACTGTTGGACATAGAGCAAGAGAAGCTTTTCACAAACTAGGTTTTGGTTTATAAATTTTGATTCAAGTTTATTCATTTTTTTTTTCGACTTTAAGAAATTTTATGTACCAAGTTCTTTTTTTTATGTACTAATTAATTAATGTTTATTAGAAAATAATTGTGTTTTGTAAATATATTTTAATTAATGTTTATTATTTTATGGTTTGTATCAGTTGTTTTTTTTATTATTTGTAAGCAATATGGATACATATCAATATATAGAGGGGATTCACTGTTAAATTTTATTGTATGTATTACTTAACATTGTAAGTTTTGTAACTATTTTTGGTACTGAAATGTGAGGAGAATTCTAGAATTCTAGATTATTATTTATTACCTACTCGCTCAAATAAAGCAGGTGGGACCTGCTATTTTTTAATTAATAAAATAACCAAAGAGACCGGTTGTGCATTAAATCCGGTCTCTTTGATGTAATAAAAAAATCATAACTTACCATATAAGAGACCGGTACGTTGTCAGACCCGATCTCTTAGCTATGTATATAAGAGACCGGTTATCTGTTTAGACCGGTCTCTTTGATTGATTAAAGAGACCGCAAAAAGTACCCGGTCTCTTTACCTAAGAGCCTTATCACCTAGAGACCGGTTGTTTTGCGGTCTCTTTGACCTTTTTTAATCGGTCTCTTAGGCTTTTTTTGTAGTAGTGCCAAGACGCCAATAAATAATTTATTCGTGACTACCAGACAATTACACGGGAGTTTCCGACTCATGATACTATGATTCCAACATCCTCAAGCATGTACAACAATCAAGGATTCCACAAGTAGTACGTACCTTAAATAAACTGAACGAAAAGCAACTTTAATACTCAGAAATCGACCTCTACGAAGTCTCTTCTTAATCATAGTACAAAACTCGAATCAATAGACTTTACACTTAATTTGCAGCAATCCTAAATAGTTTAAGAAGCCTCAAAAAGTCAGTAAAATTATGTCCTTATTTCTCACAAAAATCCCCATTTAATAGTGTGAAAATTATACTATTGTGTTAACTTAAAATCATGAAAAATCTACCTTTTAAATAAGGAACTCATCCCTTTTCATTCATTTAATAAATCTGAAAATTTCCTTTTTCATCCAAAAA
>SNQN01008098.1:17595-30615 GCA_008642245.1 Bassia scoparia | reverse complement strand
AAAATGTTGGTATTTAAATTTAGGCCAGAAAACAATAATCATGTACTATACATACCCTACTTAATTGTGTCGAATAGGTTCTGATCCGTCATCCCAGAAAAAGAAGACGCAAGTAWTCACTACTGTTGTAGTTCCCATCATCGCAGCCACGTTAGTATTAGTGTTTGTTCTATCATGTACCGGTTGGTTCTATATGCATAAGAAAAGAAGAAGAAGAAGAAAATTGTCAATTCCTCCGGAATTGCAAGAAGTATCAAAAGGTAACAAATTGCTAACTCCTCTTGCGCATGAGAATTGGTGTTCAAAAGATATATTGAAATTTGAGGCGTATATATTTGGTGTGAGCAGGTCTTAATTTTAAATATATATGATTCCCGGTATAGTTGTTTAGAATTTACAATATGGTGTGTAACACAAATAATAATGTGGTTTTGGACCATATGAACAATCCACATGTAATATTTCTATGGTATTTAACAGTTGATTAAGTTAGGTAAAAGATTAAATGTATGAATAAAAATTTTTGAAAAAAAAGAAATTTTGGATGAATAGATTGGTAAAGTAATGATGGAAGTTGACTTTAAAAAGGAGTAATTCATTAATTTTAGAGTAAATAAAATAGGTAAAAGTACAAAGGTTGTTTTTAGATTGGTTTGGAATAATTATTTGAAAACATCCCGGAAAGTGGAACAACTAAAAAAGCAGAGGAAATATATGGGTAGTTATTTTTGGCCGGAATATTCTTTTTGTTGCCGGAATATTCCTTTATTTGATCAGAAATTGGAAGTGGGTAGGGGTTTGCAAACTTTGTCAATAAAGTGGGTAGTTATTTTTAATTAAAAAATTATGGGTAGTTATTTTTAAACTTTGATAAAAATGGGTAGTTAATGGCAAATTTTCTTTAATTTTATAGTAAATAAAATAAGTAAAAGTAAAAAGGTTGTTTTTAGATTGACTTGGAACAGCTATTTGAAAAAATCCCRAAAAGTGAAACAACTAAAAAAACGGAGAAAATATATAATACTAACACTTGCTCTACATAAATTTGGATGAACTCATTGTTCCAGACTCAGTTAGATACAAGTTTGATGAGATACAAGTGGCAACAAATAATTTCTCCTCGGACAACAAGCTTGGACAAGGTGGATTTTGGTTCAAGTTTACAAGGTAGTCTTAGCAAAATAACAGCCCGATCGACTGTGATAATAAGAGCCATCGCCTACCAACAACCGGTTTGCCATATGCCCCTATGCATGAACACTTGGTGGACTATGCTTATACTACTTCTTTGATATCGTTTTCCTTTCCGGTGTGTGCGATGCTTTTCCAATAAGAGTAATAAAGGAGTTTGAAGCCTTGACGTCTAACTTAACTTGAAATGGCAATTATAGGGAAAAACTGACAAATGGCACAAGATCAATCGCTGTTCAACGAAGGTTGTCTGCGTTCTCTGGACGAAGGCTTCAAAGAGTTCAAGAGACTGAACTTCTCTTTAGACATAAAGCTTCAACACAAGAAATCTAGTTCGACTTCTAGGTTTTTGCATTGATAAAGAAAGAGAAGCTTCTTATTTTTATCGAGTTTGTTGCAAAATTCTTAGGCCTTGATGTTCTTATTTGGTCATGTTAACTAACATTTATCGAGTTAAGTTGCAAACAAGGTACCAACTTTTCTAATCGTGTGCAACTTAGAGTTCTCTAGTTGCATAAGTTTCAATAGAGTACTAAATGTAACTTCAGTTAGTCTCCGTCTATTGTTATTCTCACTCCTAGTTATCACAATCCACTCATTAATAACAACAACTTTGCATCCCACCCCGCATCATACGATCTCTGTTGACTTGATAGAAACTCCACACCCACGATTAAAGCATGAAATTCAACAACAATTCCTTGTCTCTCTCTTCGATCTCCTTTCTTTTTTTTGTTGGATACATTAATATTCTTTATAACTAATTTTCTCAAAGAGTTAATTTTTTTTTATTTTGAAGACCTGCATTCTCCAAATTGTAGTTTTTTTTTTTTAGAACAAAAAAACTTTTCTTACTTTGTTTCGGTCAGAAATTTAAACTGATTTCTTGTTTCTCAATATTTGATTTTTTTTTTTTGTTTTGTTGTAACGAATTTTGATGTACGGAGTATATATAGGTTAAATTACTTTCAATCTTAACCAATTGTTTCTTGTTTATTCAATAATCATAATCAAACAATATGCTCAATTAAATATATAGAGGTTCATAAGTTTGTGACAGGAGGACATATGTTTGTAAGCCAGCAATAAATTTCAAAGATGGAAAATGAAGGATTTGTTTTCGAACAAAGAAGAAGCTTTGCTATATTGTTGGACTTACTATGATCAGCTACTAGCTTTGGTATATACATTAGCTTTACTTCAGCTTATTGTATTAGCAATAGTGATAGTTATTAGAGTAAGTTATATAAGTCTGTGCTCTGGCTTTGTATTCCCTTATTCAATCATACATACAGTAAACACATGCTGATATTCTCTCTCTCTCGTCATCTTCTTCTTCACATTACAATTAGCTAACTGTTTGATTCTAACTGGCTTCAGAGCCTAGCATACTTCCATGCATTTCGTCGTCAAATCACTACCATTCTCTCTACATTTGCACAATCCTCTGCTTGATACTGCACCTTCATCTTCTTTGATTCGAGTTTACGATTTGGAATGCGAGCATCTAATTGTTGAGACTTTGCGGCGATAGAAATTGTGGTTTGTGTTCTGGAGTTTCGTGCTATTCTTTCGTTCTTAATTCCTCAGGATCAATCGATCTTCTTCATCTTCTACGATTGGAGGTGTTCTTCATCTTTTAACTATTCTGCAGCTCAGGTGTTTGTATTTTGCCTTTAAATTTCAATTTTTCATTTCTCCTTTGGTTTCTCACTTGGTTTTTCTTCTTGTCGCTTTCTTCGATTCGATCTTGGAACTATAGTTTCTATTTTCTGCTATTTTTTTTGCATTAAATTCAGTTTCTCGTCTAATCTCATTTTCTTTGGAATTCTGCTTCTTATTGTCATTCTTCTTCTTTGTGTCCTCTTCTTAATCTGCTATCCATTAGGTTTCCTTTGCTTCTTTCTTGTGTGTTCTTCATCCTTATCTATTGCTTTTCTCTTCTCTCAAAATGTCTGAATCTACACCTGATGAATCGTAGCCAACACCTGTTGATCCGACGTCTTTGGTGGTGCCCTTATTACATTCATCCTTTATTTGGTTCCCGCTAAGCTAGTGAATGATATTTTTGATGGAACTGCTTTATGACTGGGATGAGTCGTCTTGTTAGTCTTTCACCAAGAATAAGCTAGGATTTGTGGATGGCACATTGCTCAGCCACCGTAACAGAGTCTAATACTTTAAGCCTGGTGCAGGTGCAATGATTTGGTTAAGAGTTGGCTATTGGTTCTTCTGGTTGATAGAGGTGTAAGGAAGGAGTTTTAGATTCAAAGAACAGCTTATGATTGTGGGGATCTAAAAGAAGATTTGGTCAACCTCCAGTACATTTTGTTTTCTCTTCAGAAGAAACTCTTCTATACATTGAGCAAGGAAATGATTCCATAATCTGAATTTTATATCAAAATCCAAGCAATTTGGGATAAATGGATAACGCTGCCAACTTGCTGCTTGTTCTTGGCAATTTGCAATTGTGGTACTCAGAAGTGAATCTCAAGAATCACAAGAAGCAGGGTGGATGATGTTTTGATGAAGTTCGAAATGATGCTTATGTTCAGAGAAGGACAAATATCTTTGATGATGCTTGATTTTACCAACTTTGGCTGGTGCAATAACTTTATGCAGGAGAAGGCCATAAAGAGTGAAACAAATTGTGGCTTCTCTAATGAAGAGTCCTTGCTTTTGCTTGTTGATAGAAGAAGTTCAATGAAGACCAGGTTATGCCAAGTCTGTTTATCAAGCTCCAATCTTAGGAGTCTGGGAATAAGAGACATACTGCTTGTTCTGTGATCATTGCAAGATTCAGGTCAACCAATTGATAGATGTTAAATATTCGCATGGTTATCCACCTGTTAGGAACAAAAGACAAGAAGTTTGCTCATTGATGTTCAATGCTACTGATAATGATGATGGATTTCCATGGTGCATTGGTCTCTTCTCAATCTGATGCTTCTGCTAGTACTCATATTTCTCAACCTTCTCCTTCCATCACTCAAGATCAGTATCAGCAACTTATGTCACTTTTATCCAAGCACAATGCTAACTCTGAGGCTCAGAACACTAGCTCAAATGGCAGTGCCTTCTTTGCAGGTAGATCCTGTAACTTCTCTGGATCAAAGCTTTGCATGCTTTCTTCTTTTTCTCCTATTWGGATTATTGACAGTGGGGCCACTGATCATATATGTTATGATTTGGGTTTATTTTCTGATTATAAGCCAATTTCTGGGGTTGGTAATAGTATCACAGTTCCAGATGGTAGAAAAGTGGATATAAAGCATGTGGGATCAGTCAAATTAAATGATTTTGTGACCTTGAGGAATGTTTATCATGTGCCTGAGTTTCATTTTAATCTAATCTCAGTGCATAGATTGTGTGATAATGTGAATGTGTCTATTGGATTCACTGGTGGTAAATGCCTCATTCAGGAACAGGGTTGGATGCAAACCTCAGGTTCTTGGTGAGCTATATCATGGGTTATACTGCACAAGTGCAAGCAATAAAGGCTCTTCTATTTCAAGCCAAATTCAGTGCAACACAACTATTGTTTCCAGCAACCAAAACATCATAAAGCTTTGGCATCTCAGGCTGGGCCATCTTCCCTTAGGACAATTGCAATTTGTGAATAAGGATCTCATTGGTGATAATAAATTGGACTTCATTTGTCWAGTCTGTCCAGCTGCTAGACAGAGCAGAAATAGTTTTCCTATAAGTTCTATTAAGACTGCTAAGTGTTTTGAATTGATCCATGTTGATGTATGGGGTCCATATCATGTTTCTACTCATACCAGATGTAACATGTTTGTGACAATAGTGGATGATTTTTCGAGACATACTTGGGTGCATTTTATTAGATACAAATCTGATGCAGTGCAAATTTTGAAAGATTTTGTTGCTTATGCTRCAATTTAGTTTAATTCTAATGTGAAGACAGTAAGGTGTGATAATGCAAAGGAGCTCACTRAGGGTGATATGTTGAGGTTTTACAATGAGAAAGGGATTGTTTTGCAGAAAAGTTGTGCTTCCACAGCACAACAAAATGGTGTTGTGGAAAGAAAGCACAGACACCTACTTGAAACTGCCAGAAGTTTATTCATTCAATCCAAAATTCCAKATTCTTACTGGAATGAATGTGTATTAACTGCTACCCATATTATCAATAGACTTCCTTTGAAGCCTATACAAAATTGCTCTCCTTATGAAAAACTTTATTCTACACCACCTTCTATTGATCATTTGAGAGTTTTTGGTTGCCTTTGTTTTGTTGCTACCTTGAAAAATCACAAAACCAAATTTGATTCTAGGGCTAANTCACTACTGTTGTAGTTCCCATCATCGCAGCCACGTTAGTATTAGTGTTTGTTCTATCATGTACCGGTTGGTTCTATATGCATAAGAAAAGAAGAAGAAGAAAATTGTCAATTCCTCYGGAATTGCAAGAAGTATCAAAAGGTAACAAATTGCTAACTCTTCTTGCGCATGAGAATTGGTGTTCAAAAGATATAGTATTGAAATTTGAGGCATATATATTTGGTGTGAGCAGGTCTTAATTTTAAATATATATGATTCCCGGTATAGTTGTTTAGAATTTACAATATGGTCTGTAACACAAATAATAATGTGGTTTTGGACCATATGAACAATCCACATGTAATATTTCTATGATATTTAAGAGTTGATTAAGTTAGGTAAAAGAGTAAATGTGTGAATAAAAATTTTTGAAAAAAAAAAAGAAATTTTGGATGAATAGATTGGTAAAGTAATGATGAAAGTTGACTTTAAAAAGGAGTAATTCATTAATTTTAGAGTAAATAAAATAGGTAAAAGTTATTTTTGGTCGGAATATTCTTTTTGTTGCCGGAATATTCCTTTATTTGATCAGAAATTGGAAGTGGGTAGGGGTTTGCAAACTTTGTAAATAAAGTGGGTAGTTATTTTTAATTAAAAAAAATTATGGGTAGTTATTTTTAAACTTTGACAAAAATGGGTAGTTAATGGCAAATTTTCTTTAATTTTATAGTAAATAAAATAGGTAAAAGTAAAAAGGTTGTTTTTAGATTGGCTTGGAACAACTATTTGAAAAAATCCCGAAAAGTGAAACTAAAAAAAACGGAGAAAATATATAATACTAACACTTGCTCTACATAAATTTGGATGAACTCATTGTTCCAGACTCAGTTAGATACAAGTTTGATGAGATACAAGTGGCAACAAATAATTTCTCCTCGGACAACAAGCTTGGACAAGGTGGATTTGGTTCAGTTTACAAGGTAAGTCTTACAAATAAGCCACCAATCGACCGTTAATAACGGAGCCATCGGCTAGCCAACACCGGTTGCCATATGCCCATATGCATGAACAYTTGGTGGACTATGCTTATRCTTTTTTGTATGTTTTTCTTTCGGTGTGTGCGAATGCTTTTCCAATAAGAGTAATAAGAGTTTGAAGCTTGATCGTCTAACTTGAAGCTTTGAAATGGCCAATTATAGGGAAAACTGACAAATGGACAAGATATCGCTGTTAAGAGGTTGTCTGCGTTCTCTGGACAAGTAAGGCTTCAAAGAGTTCAAAACTGAACTTCTTTTAGACATAAAGCTTCAACACAAGAATCTAGTTCGACTTCTAGGTTTTTGCATTGATAAAGAAGAGAAGCTTCTTATTTATGAGTTTTTGCAAAATTCTAGCCTTGATAAGTTCTTATTYGGTATGTTAACTAACTTTATCGAGTTAAGTGCAAAACAAGGTACCCAACTTTTCTAATCGTTGCAACTTAGGTTCTCTAGTTGCATAAGTTTCAATTAGAGTACTAAATGTAACTTCAGTTAAGTCTCCCGTCTATTGTTATTCTCCTCCTATTTCCNTGGTATCAAAGATTTGGGGAGGCTTCATTACTTTCTTGGTTTTGAAGTTGCATACACAAATGAAGGTATTTTGGTGTCACAACATAAATTCACTAAGGAAATCTTGTCTGAAGCTAATCTCTCCAAGGTGAAGCCAGTGGTCACCCCTTTACCATTGAACCTCAAACTCTCAAGTTCAGTTGGAGACTTGTATCCTAATCCAGAGTTGTACAGATGTTTGGTTGGCAAACTTAATTTTCTGACCAACACAAGGCCAGATTTGTCCTATTGTGTTCAAACACTAAGCCAATTCCTTCATGAACYTAGGGTTCCTCATTTTCAAGCATTGGAACATGTCTTACATTATGTTCATCAGACCAAATGCCAGGGAATTTTGCTTAAAGGTTCTAATGATCTCAGGTTGCAAGCTTTTAGTGACAGTGACTGGGGGTCTTGTCCTGACACCAGAAGATCCATCTCTGGATATGTATTGATGTTGGGATCTTCACCAATCAGCTGGAAAAGCAAGAAACAGCACACTGTCTCCAAATCCTCAGCAGAAGCTGAGTATAAGGCCATGGCAAATGCAGCCTCTGAAGTTACTTGGATTGTCAGATTGCTTGAGGAATTGGGAGTTGAAAAGCTTAAGCCAGTCACTCTACATTGTGACAATCAAAGTGCACTCCACATAGCCAAAAATCCTGTATTTCATGAAAGGACTAAGYACATTGAGCTGGACTGCCATTTTACTAGGGACAAAGTGCTTGAAGGATTGATTCAACTCAGCTATCTTCCTAGTTCTGATCAGTTAGCAGATGTTCTAACTAAGCAATTGCCATCCTCTCATTTTAATTCTTTGGTGAACAAGTTGGGAATTGCTAACCACTCCCCAACTTGAGGGGGGGTGTTGGACTTACTATGATCAGCTACTAGCTTTGTATATACATTAGCTTTTACTTCAGCTTATTGTATTAGCTAATAGTGSATAGTTAGTTAGAGTAAGTTGTATATATAKCCTTGCTCTGCTTTGTATTCCTTATTCAATCATACATACAATAAACACAATGCTGATATTCTCTCTCTCTCTCTCATCTTCTTCTCACATTACAATTAGCTACTGCTTTGATTCTAACACTATTTGCCCAACTCACTTCCTCATTTTTAAGTTATTAATAGTTAAAGTTAACAGATGATATATGATAGTACTCTAGTTGCAATGATAGTGCTCTAATAGCAACTTTTGCAACTAGAGTACTTAAGTTGTAACTATTAGCAAAGTTTGATACCTTGTTTTGCACTTAACTCAACTTTATATGTTGTTTTCTCTTTCATCACAATTGTTGTCATCTTGAATGGGTAATGCTCACATACTTGTTCCCATATTCAACTTGCAATGTAGATCATGAAAAACGTACACTTTTGGACTGGAAAACGAGGTACGATATCATTGTAGGCATTGCAAGAGGTTTATTGTACCTCCATGAGGATTCTCGATCAACAATTGTACACCGAGATCTTAAATGTAGCAACATTTTGTTGGATGAAGCCATGAATCCAAAGATAGCTGATTTTGGAATGGCGAGGCTCTTCAATGATAGCCAAATTCATGCTAGTACTAAAATAATTGTCGGGACGTAGTAAGTTTGATTCCTTTCTAAAATAGTGGAATTTCCATTGTTCATCATGAGATTCAAAATAAMAAGCTATAMYCAAGAATAATACTCGTAAAATAAAATGCAGCGGTTATATGGCCCCAGAGTATGCTATGCATGGACATTTTTCAATAAAATCAGATGTTTATAGCTTTGGGATGATAGTTTTGGAAATATTAAGTGGCCAAAGGTGCACTTTCAATAATCAACCTCAACATCAAGAAAGCCTACTACAAAAGGTAAGTGATAATTTCACTTCTTTAGTTTTATTGCTTGAACATGTTTTTGACCCTAATATTAGACAGTAGACAAAGTCCTGAATACATTTGTTGCATGAAGAAGACTATATCAAAGGTTATATAAATCACTTGAAGAAGACTATAAATCACTTGAAGAAGGCTATATACAATAAAGAGTTACTATTCGTTACAAACGTTATAATTAATACAAAAACGGTCCACTATATTCAATTTAATTTGGTACTATATCAATGTTCACTACTCTCCGATACTTGGTGCACAACACACCAAGAATTTCTCTTACATGCGCATTAACATAAAAACTTACCATCATTCATGCCGTTTTAATGGCTGCAGTCAGTATCTATATATAGAAATTGAATTAGCACATACCATCATCTTACCACCATACAAACTCGTTACTATATGTATTCTTACAGGCATGGAGTGTTGGAGTACGAACCGCCATTGTCATCTGTTAGTAGTGGTACATTATCATGTAGAATTTATTTAAGACATTGTAATCTATTGCTCCAATGGCTATTGTGCGTCCAGAAGTTGCAAGGGAGCCTTACAATGTCGATGATCTTAAATGTGTATCATGCAACACTACAGTCAATCTCCCCGAACCGGCCGCCACTTTTGCCAAAGCTACAGGATTGGAGGTGGTTTGCTCTGGTCCTCGCCATCAAATATATGTGTCGCTTCAACAATATATAGTAGTTTTCTGCACAGCCGATCTCAGATGTCACTCTAGTAAGATTTGTGTCTTTTACATTGTAAACTAGCTAAGATTCACACATGGAGGATGATATGATCACTTTTTTAATTGAGATAGAGTGGAAAGGTAAAAATTGAGAGAAGTATTTATTGTTGTAGAACGATCTAAATGCATGAGAGGTATATTACACAAGATTTATCATCCACAAATGGTGCTTTTTTTTATGCAAGCAGGCAATTGACATTCATTTAATTAAGACCACGAGAAACAATGTTAGATTCTCGGTTCTTACAATGGTTGTTTTACAAGACTAGCTTGCAAATATTAAAATTTCAACCTACAAGCCTCACAATTGTACGTGGAGGAAATGAGTCGTTGTCATCAAACAAATTAAACTTGTAGCTTTGTTGAGCTACATGGTTTAGTGTCCACTCTTCTTCCACGTTTCCTCAGGGCCACAATGACTATAAAGTTCAACGAGTTACAAGCTACAAGGTTTGTATTTAGCCAATGTGGGTCTATGTACCTTAAAAATGATTAACTTGAAAATTATATGATGTCAAACAAAGTTACATGTTTTAACTTGCTATTCGATCTGATTGCTCTAACCCCCATCTTGGCCATTGCTGCTGGTTTGTCAAATTATGTAATAAGCAGATATTGCGTATACCTAGTCCGCATTTTTGTAAGTTGAAAGATATCAGATGCATGTTCCTTAGCATCAAAGTTAATCTCTTCATTTCCTTTATTTGTCCTCAACCCAAAGAATGTTTAGGATTTTTCAGGGTTACTAAATCACGGACCTGGGAACAACTTAGTTTAATTGCGATATATTTCCTGAGAATGGAAGAGGTGTGGATGTAAGAAGACAACATAACCTTCTTCCCCCCAAAAGCAACTCATAAATAATGGCATTAATTTAACTTCTTGCTTATTACCACAAAACACCTTTTTCCTAGCAAGGCCTAGTGGAAAGATTGGGATCCAAGATAGTCTCCAATATTATTCGTAAGCCTGCGACTATGTGGACCAATTCTTCTAAGGACTCGGTGTACGTCCGTTAAGTAGAATTGTAAAACATTTTTCAGAAAAACTATTTCTTGGATTTTACACTTTTACGTTGTTTTGATATACAAAAAATGTTAATCATTTTCCACGGTGAAAAAAATTTTACATCAATGGATGGAAAATCATTTTCCTTTTCCAAAATGAGGGAAAATTATATTTTTCTCACTTCCATCTCTATACACTCCACTCTCACTATCACTTTCATTCTCTCTTCACATTTCATTTTATTTTCCATAACATTTTTTTACATTGCAACAAACAATAGAAATTTTTTCTATACAAATCATTTACATTGAAAGTGTTGACGTCAATCACGAACAGCATTGATTTAATATTTTTGATACATTTCATCGAAAAATAGTTTATTTTTGACTCGTTATCTTTTATTTCATCCTGAAATATGATTTAATAAGACCTGACACCAATTTTGTGCTCTTTTATCAACCCCGGCCAAATACCAAGTCTTTGCCAAAATAAATGGGATATCAACTTGAAATACAGCACTCTCCACTCATATTTAAGACGATGGGCGCGTGAGAGTTGATCTCAAGGACATAGCAGTTGAATATAGACGACTTGTGTTACCAGTCAACCATACGTACTTATCATCCACGAAACCTCTTTTCTTCCGTTTTATATAGATGACCCAGTTTTTTATTTTTAAAATTTGAAAAATTGTGTCCCACTTTTGTTTTTTTCCATTTTAATCATGAGGATCACAATAAATTTTCATATAATTCCACTTACTTCTATTTTTGGATCCACAATCTCTTTTCTCTCGGTATCTCTCTCATAGTGGTCTCCATACTTATTAAATTACCATTACTCACCTATCACTTATATCAATATTTTGCCTCAAACAACCACAAAACCCAAAGGGTTCATCTAAAAAACGGAGAAAGTATATATAATTTCATACTACACACCAATTAAAGAAGTTTACACAATTATTCAATTACAGCCTGAATCATGCTTGATCGTGGAGAGCATTCTTTCATCCAGGAGGACAGATCCCGCAATCGTGGGATGGTTTAGGTGGGATTTGGACACAGTTGAACATATAATACAAATATACAATTGCAAGAAGCTTATTTGCATACGTTCAAGTTACCTTATAATAATAATGATTTGACAGAATTAGATTAGCAATTAGAATATTAGTTATTTTTTTTTTTTGGGTTCACAGTACATAAGAATATTAGATTTGGCAACTAGTACTATTAATAGTATACGAATTGATAATAATGTTACATCCAACTGAAATACGTCCACAATAATCTATTTCAAAGACCTTATTTGATGTGTTTGATAATTAGAGGTCTTCATAAGCAAAAACTCTAATCTTTTCAATATTTGGGTGTTTGGTAGTTAAAAATTTTCAGATGAAAAACTCATCTTTTTCAAAAAGCTCATATATGATGATAAGGCTTTTGGTTGAGGCTATACTGATATTTTCGTTTTTTTCTTTAACTTTACTAATAGCTAACAATTAACTATAGTACTTCGTTATTTACCAGATCCTAGTTTTCTGCAGCTAATGTAATCTATGTATTCAATAAACATTATACGATAAGCTCATCAAAGCAGTTACTAAATTCGGTTACCTTTTCAGCTACAGCTACTCCAAAATGGGGTGGACCATCTGATATTTAATATAATGGAGAGAAAAGTCCCAGGATAGAGGGAACTTTTTTCCCACACCTTACGTTAGCATTACATTTCATTGGCTACAAAAATAATTACTATAAAAACAACTCATGGATTTCTGCATTTATAAGGAAGTATTTAATTATATTACCGTCAATTATCGAAAAGTATTTTGGAAACTCTCCCCACCCTCCATGCCCTTAAAACCTCTCTCCCCATACCCTTTTGTTTCCCCTCAAATCCAACGCATCCACCTTTCGTGCGACTCCTGTAACCAACCCTCCACCCTCACATGCGGGACCACCTTGCTGACATATTTCAATGCTCACCCAGCACCCTCATCCACTCCTTGCACTACCTTTAATCGCAGCCCACCATCGCAAAACCCTTCTCAAAGCGACTCTGTGACAAGCTGATTATCAGAATGGTTATTATTGCAGAGGGCTCCGCTAGTTCGCGTTTGTGGTCCTTTGGGTGTGTATCTTCTTCTGTGCCCTATCTCTGTGTTGGTGGTGAGGTTAGAGTATCTGTTTTTGCGTAGGACTTTCCCTGCAACTACATGCTGTCCTACAATTAGTAGTTTGGATTTAATCAATCTTATAGCTGCTAGCAGATATGCTACAAGTTCGTTGCTTTCCGTATGCTTGAGCAATTTGCGTGTTACCCTG
>SNQN01008097.1:1517-14725 GCA_008642245.1 Bassia scoparia | reverse complement strand
AAAAGTCAGAAAAAACAACGAGTCCAAAGCATGAAAAAAAATCAAACATTGTGAGACAGAAACCAATCCATCAAAGTCATCCAAAAGTCAGACAAAACAAGTAAGCAACTAATCCAAACCATCATCAACATAAAGACAAATCCAAGCCATCATAAAAAACGAAGCCAAAATACCATCACAATCCAAACCATCATAAAAAAAGGCAAAGCATAACCAAAATTGATAAAACAGAGATTGAGATAGGAAACAAAACCGTAGTCAGGGATTCGTAGAATTGAGGGGATTCAGATCCATCAACAGGCTTAGGCTTCACAAGTCTGCGTCTCAAGGACCAACGACACGGTGGTGGAGGCTGAGTCTTTGGCTTTTTGGCCTTCCTTGTCTTTCCCATGTAGCCTGCTGGATCAAACATCAAGTCGCACACAATAACACGCTTTCCTTCTTCCACGTTCACTAAGGAATGGCCACCAACATCAGCAATGGGCTCAACATAGTCAATGGCCACCCTCCCCTTCCCTTTGTACTTTCTCTTAGAAATCTCAACCAAATCAGGACCCACCTCAACTCCCTCAACCTCCTGCCTCCTCTGACCTTCATCGTCATTAATCACTATTACTTCCTTTCCCTTCCAACCCGCAAAATTCTCCCTCTCATAAGCATCAATTACGTCCACTCCCTTGGTCAACCCTAGATCATCATTGTCACTTTCACTCTCACTATCAGTCACAATCTCTTTACTCTTAGACCCCTCACCCACAAACCTAACCCTTGGCTTTCCCCCCGCAATCCTAGTCAACAAATTCTTCCTATACTTCCTATAACATGCATCTGAATTATTCAACTTCTTTAAACCTTACCTAAAGCTTTGTACGCAGCATGAGACAACTTCCTCTCCCTATCACCAGAGTCGTACAAACGCCATGGATATTCATGACCCGTTTCGATTCGTTCAATTAGATTGTTGATGAACAAAGCATCCTCAATAGGATCATCAACTGTCATAGCATCATATAAGGGTTTCAGACCCAACATTTTGGATTTGGAAAATGGAGTGTTGCAAAGTAACAGTGAAAGAAAGGGACTCATTTTTGGCAAGATCTATAACAAAAA
This sequence comes from Bassia scoparia, assembly GCA_008642245.1. NCBI lineage: Eukaryota > Viridiplantae > Streptophyta > Magnoliopsida > Caryophyllales > Amaranthaceae > Bassia > Bassia scoparia. Next base: position 13,615 of record SNQN01008097.1, on the reverse strand, counting down.
CAAGGAAATCGAAGCAATCAAAAGCGTTGAATATACATTTGGAAGGGATACAGGAGAATTTGGTGGAAGAATTAGAGAGGAAAGCAAGATCTAGGGTTAGGGTTTTGGAACGATCGGGAAGAACACGAAGAACAAGAACCAAAAAGGGCAAAAATTTTGGGGAAAATGATTTTTGGGTTGGGAGGGCCTAAATGTTTGGTGGGAATGATTATAATAGGGAGGGAGTAATCAATACCAAATCGGCTAATCACAATTTAAAGAATAAAACAAGAATTAACATCATACTAATACAATAATAATAAGGATAGTTTGGTAAATTCATCTCACTTTTTTTTACTATAAATGGAAAGAAAAAGTTTGTTGCGTTTATTTTGATATTTCTAAAAATGGAGTTTGTCGCGTTTTTTTTTTTGTTACGGAGGAAGTATAATAATTATATTAAATTGAACATACATTTTACAAGTTTGCATTTAATAGACGTAAACCAACACTTTAATAATACCAGTCTCATATAAAAATTGAAATAAGTTAAAATGTACAAGATAAAAATGTTTAAATTTAGGTGAAACAAAATCAATTAAATCAAACAAAAGCAAACAAAATAAGTGAAGTAAAACGGCTGCCAGCGAATCGGCAAGGAGCGACAGGAGCAATGTAAATGAGGAGAAAAGAAATGAGTTTCAGGAGCGACATAATTTAGAATAATGGGTTAATTTAGTGGGTTTTGNCAACGAGTCCAAAGCATGAAAAAAAATCAAGCATTGTGAAACAGAAACCAGTCCATCAAATTCAGACAAAACAAGTAAGCAACTAATCCAAACCATCATCAACATAAAGCCAAATCCAAGCCATCATAAAAAACGAAGCCAAAATACCATCACAATCCAAACCATCATAAAAAAAAGGCAAAGCATAACCAAAATTGATAAAACAGAGATTGAGATAGGAAACAAAACCGTAGTCAGGGATTCGTAGAATTGAGGGGATTCAGATCCATCAACAGGCTCAGGCTTCACAAGTCTGCGTCTCAAGGACCAACGACACGATGGTGGAGGCTGAGTCTTTGGCTTTTTGGCCTTCCTTGTCCTTCCCATGTAGCCTGCTGGATCAAACATCAAGTCGCACACAATAACACGCTTTCCCTCTTCCACATTCACTAAGATATGGCCACCAACATCAACAATGGGCTCAACATAGTCAATGGCCACCCTCCCCTTCCCTTTGTACTTTCTCTTAGAAATCTCAATTCCAAATCAGGACCCACCTCAACTCCCTCAACCTCCTGCCTCCTCTGACCTTCATCGTCATTAATCACTATTACTTCCTTTCCCTTCTAACCCGCAAAATTCTCCCTCTCATAAGCATCAATTACGTCCACTCCCTTGGTCAACCCTAGATCATCATTGTCACTTTCACTCTCACTATCAGTCACAATCTCTTTACCCTTAGACCCCTCACCCACAAACCTAACCCTTGGCTTTCCCCCCGCAATCCTAGTCAACAAATTCTTCCTATACTTCCTATAACATGCATCTGAATTATTCAACTTTTTTTAAACCTTACCTAAAGCTTTGTACGCAGCATGAGACAACTTCCTCTCCCTATCACCAGAGTCGTACAAACGCCATGGATATTCATGACCCGTTTCGATTCGTTCAATTAGATTGTTGATGAACAAAGCATCCTCAATAGGATCATCAACTGTCATAGCATCATATAAGGGTTTCAGACCCAACATTTTGGATTTGGAAAATGGAGTGTTGCAAAGTAACAGTGAAAGAAAGGGACTCAGTTTTGGCAAGATCTATAACAAAAACAAGGAAATCGAAGCAATCAGAAGCGTCGTCGAATATACATTTGGAAGGGATACAAGAGAATTTGGTGGAAGAATTAGAGAGGAAAGCAAGATCTAGGGTTAGGGTTTTGGAACGATCGGGAAGAACACGAAAAACAAGAACCAAAAAGGGCAAAAATTTTGGGGAAAATGATTTTTGGGTTGGGAGGGCCCAAATGTTTGGTGGGAATGATTATAATAGGGAGGGAGTAATCATTACCAAATCAGATTGGCTAATCACAATTTAAAGAATAAAACAAGAATTAACATCATACTAATACAATAATAATAATAAGGATAGCTTGGTAAATTCATCTCACTTTTTTTACTATAAATGGAAAGAAAAAGTTTGTTGCGTTTATTTTGATATTTCTAAAACCGGAGTTTGTTGCGTTTTTTTTTTGTTACGGAGGAAGTATAATAATTATATTAAATTGAACATATATTTTACAAGTTTGCATTTAATAGACGTAAATCAACACTTTAATAATACCAGTCTCATATAAAAATTGAAATAAGTTAAAATGTACAAGATAAAAATGTATAAATTTAGGTGAAACAAAATCAAATAAATCATACAAAAGCAAACAAAATAAGTGAAGTAAAACGGCTGCCAGCGAATCGGCAAGGAGCGACAGGAGCAATGTAAATGAGGAGAAAAGAAATGAGTTTCAGGAGCGACATAATTTAGAATAATGGGTTAATTTAGTGGGTTTTGGAAGAGAAATGATATAATGGGTGTAAGGGTTTTAGTTTAGAATAGGAGAACAATTCTATTCTCAAAAAGAAAGTGTTTGACAGCGTGTTCAAAAGTGTCTAATACGTTTTCTATCCGTTTCCGTGTGTCAAAATATAATAAAAAATTTAGTTATATTTTTCCATGTATAGAATCCACGAATAAAACGCATGGTCCGAAGAATAGTGTCCATATCGACACAGGATGATGGGCGATTTTGGCCAAGTGTCCTTGCTTTAGAAGCATGAATCTCCACTTTTCATTTAACGACTCAATTCCAATAATTTTTAACTGGTATTTTATTATAATATACAATAAGCAGTCATTATATGATACTTAGAATCAATTCCAATAATTTTATTTTACTGTATTTATACTCCGTAATATAGATAATGAACGCAACAGTCATTATATGATACCCAGTCATGTTTTACACCTTTCAATTCTTTTTAATTGTGTAAATATTGAGTTATCCAACTTACAATGCATCTAACATTCTAACTAATTAGTAGGACGAGCAAAAAAACTGGGCACCGCACCGGCACCGGGAGCCCAGTTAGGAACCGACGAGTTCGACATCGGCTCTATGGGGACCGTTTTTGGTTTCCAAAATTCGGACCCGGTTGGACCTGGTTTCGCGGTTCTGGGTAATTATATTTTGGGACCGGGGTACCGGTGGCCGGTTCAATGAAAAGTTGCTTATTTATTTGTTAAGTTATTTTGTAATTTCCTTTTTGAATATAAATTTTTGAAAGATTAGTGAAGATAATTTAATAGCATATGGTATTATATCTCACTACTATAGAGAAGCTAATCGTGCTGGCAGATTGGTTAGCGCGTCAAGGAGTCGAGTGTGCTGAATCTGTTATGGTTTGTGATCACAGCGCTTGACTGAAGCCGTGACGTGCCGTAGAGTTTTAGTGAGGATGTCTGTGTTCGTGATCATTCGTGCTAGAGAGTTGTCACGTTTGCTGTTACTGTTGTTTTTTTAGGTTTCTTAGTTGAGCTCTGTTCTTTCTTTCTCATCAAAAAAAATTAATTATAAAGAATTATAAAATATTTTGTTCATGATTTTTTATTTCTTACAATGTTTGAAAAAAAGATTAATATGTTTGTTGTCATTGTTTAGTGAGCAGGAAAAAACGGAGGAATAATTAAAATGTATTAAACTATGAAGAGTGTGTAATTATTTATCGTTAATTAATTAAGGCACTCAACTTTCTTTTCTTTTCAAATGGTCTTATATAAAAAAAAACAATAATGGAGGAAACTAGGTAACCCGGTTCCAGAACCGGTACACGGTCGAGATCCGATTCCAAAAAGCTGGAAACTAGTTGAACAGGTTAGTTCTGATTCCGAGAATTTGGGATCCATTGGGTTCGGTTCCGGATCACCAAAAGACTGAGTAACCCGGTTCAGGTCCCCCCTACTAATTAGTACTGTTTTAATTATACGATTAAAATACTTTGATGGGACAGCATTGCTTTAAATTAATTAAAAAAGAGTCACATTTCATAATAAGTTAATGATTTTTAAGCAATGTTAACTGTTACTACTGCCGAGGGCTAGGTTCAAGGTTGATCCAGCCATTAGTTATTAATATTTAATAAAAAAGAGCACATTCATCAATAAATTAATGATTTTTGATTAACTTTACTACTCCGTATAAATTACAAGCCTTGCCAAAAAAAATAAAATAATAGCAAGCAAGCTGTCAGTTGCAATATGTGGAGATACTCTTAAATGACTATTGTGTATGACTAATCGATTCATATGGAAGTCAATGGAACGAATACACTCGTAAAACGTAGCAATTCGTCAACAAAATTCGGTGTCAAAGCTATTCATATTAATAAACAGAAGTTTTAACAAAATGTCCTACTCGGAACAAGTCTACACATAACTTTCGGTTCGTTAAGGTCGCGAACATCTTTCAAGTTCATTGATATATATATGCTCGTCATAATCGTTAATACCGTTTAAAGCTGTTCGACTTTGAATTCTCAATATATAATAATTATAAGTAGCAATCTATTCGTTATATTGTGAGCTAGATGGCTCGAGCTTGAATTGAATATGTAAAAGGATTAGCTCGCGCAAGCTCGACATTATAAGTTAAACGAGTCAAGCTCGAAACAAGATTTTAGAAGTAGATTGAATTAACATATGTCAAATGAGCTCAAGCAGAGTTCAAAGTCTTTGGAAGTATATTGAAATATTGTTATGCTAAACTCTGCTCAGCTCATTTAACAATGCTAATAATCTTACTAAAAACAATCTCCACCTCTCACATTTTCACCTCCAAATACACCTTATTAATTATTGCATAAAAATGTAAAAAAATCATTAAATGAATGTATAATAGATGTGTTTTTTGACTAAAATTTTATATATTTATTAATTTATATAAAATTAATAATTATGAAAAACAAAGCTTTATAATTACAAATTTAAAAGATAAAATTTTGATTTAATTTAGAGCATTATGTATTTTATATTAAAGACAGAGCAAATGCTCGGAGATTATCTAGTATGTTATATAAAAACTAGTTCAAACAGGTTAACACTCGAGTCGACTCGGCTCATTGACATCCCTATCGATTGCACATGCCTCGAACGATTTTTCTCCTCTATATATATATAGTGGTACTGGCAGCCAAGTAATTAAATTTATTGCTATGCATAAGATGGAAAATCATGCATTGTGCATCCCTATTCCCAGCACAAGGCCACAGTTAGGCCAATGCTAAAAGTTGCACAATTCTCATTTCAACTTTGGGTTTCACATCACCTTCATTAATAGAGCCACATCAACAAACATATCTCAATTATTATTATCATCATCTCACCAAAACATAATATTGAGAGTTTAGGTTACAAAACACCTAATTCAGAGTCGTGGACATACCGAATATGTCACGACTCGATGATGATTTTGGTCGTGCATCATTCATTTTGGATAATAAGATCGGACTCACCTTAGGGAGGTCTTTTGAATGTAATTGGTAAAAGTAATTATAAGACAAGTCACTGCCTCCGGTGAACTTGCATGATTTCGGACAGTGGCATGTCGAAGTTCACCCTCGACGTGCTGATGATGATGGGGATCAACGGCGTGGGCGTTGGAGACGGCAGCGGTTGTGGGAATGCTGGGTTACTGAATCATCGTCAGCATTATTGACAAAGGCATATTCCCTCAAGGTAGATCATGCTTGATTTAATATGTTCTTCTTACATTAATTGTCTAGTAGCAAATAAAATAAAAGAAGTTAGTTGATTTTATTGTTTAGCTAGATTTAATCAACCAACAATGCGGGTGTTACAGTTATAATATTGTTTAAGTTATATAATAATTTTATACTAATATCTAATTATAATGCGGTAAGTCAAATAAGAAAATGTAAAAAAAAAATGAAAATTGATAATAAAATCTGTAATAAATTCTTATTTTCAGTTCATTTAGCTGTAATTTCAAATTGATTAATGACTTTTTTATGTGTTTCAATGAAATTGAATCAAATAATATCGTATTGCACTCACAATGATACTTGCTAATAATTGGCCTTAAGATTTAAAAAAAAAATTGCGTATAATTTTTTAAGTAGATAGTTTCTGGGTTAGACTTTGTTTTTTTGGACAGAATAGACTGATTGATTTGATCTAAATTGAGACTAACTAAAATGAATATTTTATGAAGAAGGAAATTATTTAGGTAATGAACTGAACTGATCTTATGTAGCATAGAAAGTCAAAGAAACAGGACCATTAATTTGTTTAATTAAAATGATTGAGTATTGTATTTTTTACAGTGGTATAGATTATTGTCAAGATCTTTCAGAATTATTGTGGTTGGTAATGAAAGGAAAAGTTGGAGGGGAAATTTTTCTAGCCAAATTGTGCAATGCGTTCATGTCCTGAGAATTGTTTTTTAGGTAATTAACCGGGTAAAATACAATACAGTTTGTAATTAAATTATTATATTACATGCAAGCATTTTGTTGTAAGCGGACAAAAGTTAACAGCGTCACTTGAGGGTTAGATAAATAACGACAAAGTGAAAAATAGTACATGATAATAGTAAACATTAATTATACGGATTAACGTGTGTAGTTGTCATATATTTCAAGTTTAATGTCATTTTGAAAGAGGATGCACATAGGAAGTACGGTATTTACCTATCTACCCGGTTCTTTAGATTTAATTCTATGTAGCATAAGAAAAGTTGTGACACTATGTCAAAGTTAAGTTATCGTGAAAAGCTTTACTCCCCCGTAAATTTGTTGTCAATGTATAGAAGAAAAACATAATTCAGGTGAGATTTGTGTTTGATTCGAGTCAATGAATACGTTAGTTACTATCTAATGTTTTTAAAAAACTCAAGATATTTAAAATCATACGGATATTTTGCTAACGGACGTCTCGAGGAGCGTTTAGAAGTAGAATTGTTGATTGATATTTTGGTGTTGTTGGATTGATATTCTTGGTTGTGTGATGTGATATGTATTTGGTTGTTGACTTTTGTAGACCACTTATTTGATTTTTTTAGGTAATTATTTAAGTTGATGATCATGTTGAGATTGGTATTTGACTCAATAAGGAAGGGGGTCAGGGTGCACTGGTAATGTTCAGGGGCAGCAGAGCCACACACGACCTTCCCCTTCCTATTATATAATAGAGAGATAATAAGAAGTCAAGGTTTGACTACTTTAATTATAAATGTAGGACATTAGTTTAACAAGCCTCAGAGAGAGTCTGTAAGTTCAGCGGTCTGAATATTCAGAATTAGTTCGCAGGCAGTAGATGTTAATCTTGCGAGTGGGTAATGTGACCACTATAATTCTTTCCTACTTGACATTTAGAGTATAGCCAGTCTACATGCTATTTGCCGATCTCAAGTTATAACGCGCAAAACTGTGGTTACCATTTGACATGGTCTATGTGAGTTGGGATAGCCGGAAGTTTGAAGGGAAGTACGAGCCCTTTAAAGGATCATAGCCAACGTTACAATTAGGTACCATGTTGACCCAGAGAATGATAAAATGATGAATTATGGTGATGTCAGAGTGAAGTTTAGGGCTCCTCAGAATCACAAGGCATGTATGCATCAACACATTTGAAAGCGTGGAAGCAAGATGTCATCCCAAAGATGTCTCATTGCCACTTTCACTCAGAGCAGCACCCAATTGGGCACACTGCAATTATTAGATGGACAAAAATACCGAAAAGCACCCATACCGGTGAGATCCGTTGGGGGGTGCTAGACGCAACGCCAGCTAGAGGAGTGGTGTGTGATTACAAGTCACAATTGGCGGTGATCCACAAAGAAGGCCCAAGCTGCAGATGCTGCTTATGGTAACTGTTGGGACACTATGAAACGGTTTCGACTCACAGAGCGAACTTGTTGAGCTTGCATGGGGCGTTGCGAAATAGCTATATGCAAAGTTTTTGGTGTTGGTTTTGTAAGATGAGTTAACGCTAGCTGTGGTGATTGTTGGGACCAGTTACATTCTTCCATTGGAAATTGAAAGATGGAGGTAGAAAGAAAGGGTGCTTGGTGGCCAAGAGATGTTGTGGACCCGAAAGAGAGAGGTGCTGGGCGCAAGTCCTTCAGTGTGTAGGAGGGTCTTGATACTAGTTGTGGATTGGAATTCGGAATGAATTGGAAAGGCATAGGCAAGTGGGTTCCCTGATGATGTTGTATGGCCATTTTGTTGAGCCTGAAGCAACGTGGTGACCAATGTACGAGCTGGGTGGATATGTGTGGTTAGTCGATCGTAGTTAGCAGTGTTTAAGCAATATGGATTGATGCAAAGCGCATAAACACAGAAAGTGCGAAGTTCCAAGAAGTGGGCTAGACGTGCAAGAATACGTCTGATGAGGATCAGTGAGATAGGGCGCTGAAGGGCAGAAGATGTCAAAGAAGAAAGATAGGCACGAAGTTGGGGAAAGATTGGCGTAGAGAAGCAGGCTCATGGCTGAATTATATCAATGGGGTCTTCAATAGATGGTTCAATTTGATGAACTTCAGTCAATAACTGTTCTTATTAAGAAATGTCCTTAATTATGTGTAGGGAAAAAGCGAATGGCAACGATAAGAAAGAATAAAGCCACTTAGAGAAAGTTTCGCTCCTACATAAGAAGTTCGATAAAATAAACAGAAGCTTTATAGAAGTGTACACTTGTTTACACGCCGCCAGATCAGTTCAATTAAAATGTGTGGTGTTTTTAATGGGTATTTTTAAGTGTTTAAGCATGGCAAATCTTAAAGTGTTCAGATAAGGGCTACATATAATATACGAGAGTGTAGTGTCACGAAGACAATTATTGCTTTCAAGCACAGTGACCGCGTAAGGGTTTGACAATTACGTGAGTTTCTTGATCATTTGTTCAAGGTAGCGATTATTCGAGGAGGTTGTCTACGGAGTGGTCAGACAAACAAGATACTCAAAATTTAGGGAATATATTTAGACTTGGTTTCCCTTTTAATAGATAGAGAAAGATCGATGGTTGGGAGAGGGGTAATTAAGTTTGATTGCAACATTAGATTAAAACAATTCGCTTCGAACCAACAATTTATTTATACTATGTTTTAATTTTTATGTTGGGGAGACAAGATTGCCTTGTTCATGTTTAGTATGGTAATGTTTCTCTGTAATCGGATAGTGGACAAGCTTAGCAGAACGAAAGCATGAGAGGCCAAAATAAGAACTGGTACGGATATGTCCATGTATTGAGATTGGGTCCTAACTATTCGATGTGAATAAGTAACCATCATTCATGTGGACAAAGTGGACAATCATTAAACCTTCAACATGTCACATTATTGCTGATTGGTTCAATATAGAGCACAGAAGGAGCAACAACTTTTGCTTGCGCCTAATTCTTCGATGTGGACCCAGGTGGAGACACGGACTACAAAGTCGTCCATGTTCGTAACATTCGTGAACATGGTCTGTGAACTATGTAACTGTAATAATTGAAATTGTTTTCTCTTATCGATTGCGAGGTTAATATTGATCAGCGAAGAAAGTAATAAAGTGAGCGTATACAACAACCTTAAGATGTTACTCGAAGTAAACCAGTTGATTTAGAGCTTGCATTATTGTGGGTGGGAAGTCTATAACTGTGACCTGTGTACGTCCCGAATTTGATTTCCAGCCGAGTGCCTATGTCAGAGGGCTTTCTTACTCTTAAAAGTGCGAAAATTAGAACTCTAGGAAAATATAAGATATACCTGACGTTCTGCAGACTAGGTGCTTTGGGTAAGATGGTACTCGAAACATTTTCCGTGAAAAGTATTTTTCTTTGCCTTTTCAAATTTTATAGGTGTTTGGTCTACAAATTAAATAGGATGTAACATACAGTCTCATTGATTTCGATGTGAGTAAAAATTTCCCTAATGGTTAGAATCGAGGCTATTTGCCTTCCACAATTGAAGGAAAACTGAATTTTCCTGACCATCTGATCATGTGTCGATCTCGTTGAGCCTATGTACTCTCCTCATCTTACTACCTCCTTGCACCCCTTTTTATTTTCCGCTGTTTTATATGCACCAAACAATTGGGATGAGAACGATTATTTCACGTCCATGGAAAATTGAGTTTTGTCATTAGACATCATTATTCGCAGTAAAAGTCATCTTTAGTTGGAATAGAATGGGTGTTTGACGCGCCAAGCTCTAGACAGAAACCGTCAAATTTCAAATTCAAAATTCATTTTTTTTCTTTCCATACTAATTACTTCAAATAACATAGATATTTGACAAAAAAAATGTGTTTTCCCCTGTAGCTTTTACAAGTTGGTCCCTAAGATCATCTTCAAGCGCGTAAGTTGGTACCTCCCTAACAGAGCTGTCTCTCTCCTCATTTGGGGTTGCCCTAAGCGTTAATAGGGATTGAGCAGAAGAAACAGGTGGGTTACGCGGTCTGGATCCACGTGGAACTGAGCCGAGAATGCACGGTCGGTTCCAGAACCGAATTGACGGGGTCGGAACCGAAACAGTTGATTGGGTACCCGCGGTTGCGTTTCCAAAAAATGAGGAAGCCCAGTGGTGACCGAGCATTCTGGGTACGAAAATTATGGAACCGGTAACCGGTCCGCAGTGGGGTACCTCGGTGGTACCTGATTCCGGTACCGGGATATCCGAACACAGTCCGATTTTATAACAGTACCATGTAACTGGTTATCGACTTTTGAGTTTTATTAAAAAATACATGTGTATGCTAGAGGTAAAGAAGAAAGACCCATAAGTTATAGTAAACTATAGAAACTTGAACTACTATTGTAGGTAAAGCATTGTGTTTTTGTGGCTAATACACATGTACAAGTATGAAATTAGCTAGGATGATCTTAGCCTTTTAGACTGTATTTTTTAATTGTGTTTAAAAAATCTAACCGAGGTAGACGCGGCTTCGGAACCGGTTCCCAATGTTCCGGTCCGGTTCACAAAGAATTGTTTGGGAACCGGTACCACACTGGTTCCGTGTACCATGCGGGCTTTCGATGGGTTCCAATTGATAGCTGAACCGATGCCGGGTTCCGGTTCCACCTAAAAATGACCGGTGTACCGTCTTAGCTGCACCCTACCGTTGAAGCATTTACCACTACAGCATATTGGGGCCCCTAAAGTTAAAGAGCGTTGCAACACCTACACCAGTTAGGAAGAGGAGCCAACGCGAGCGCGTGGCGATCTCCGGAACACCTTGTGTAGCAAACCGCATCACTTCATTCTCTTTTTTTGGTTTTGTGGTTAAGACTTTAAGTTTGAGTAAATGTTCATGTTGTTAATGTTTTGTTGTTTATTTTCTTATTCTGTTTTTCTTAAGACTCATGAAAGCAGCTAGTTGTTGTGTATGTATACTTAGAATGAATTATTTGTTTATTTTAAAAATGATCCCAAAAATTTATTTTTCAGTTGTCTATTAAAAATGGAGCCCAATATTAATATAGTTTAACACATCGGTGAACGAAGTCTAGAGGAACACAAGATGATGGGAATAGAAGCTTGATACCTTTATGGCTGTGCCGGATCCACTTGTTTCATCATTAGCATCCGGATTTCTGTCTTTCTCGCTAACTTTCATATATTACATACGTGTTAACTTTCCTAAATTATTCAATATCTATGAATACCTAATAATCATAGACTTACGGAAATCCGAGTAAACTCTTCGAAAAGTTTTCAGTGATTGGTATTTAATATTAAAAAGGTAAGGTGGGCGTATTAAAAAGTAGGAGTGAGAAGATTATTAGGAAAGCGCCAGGATGGAGGGAGCTTTATAAAATAAAACTGGGTGAGCTTTTATGGAAAAAGATGTTAGTGAAAGATGGGTGGAGAAAAAGGAGAAAATGACGGTGGGAGAAGGAGGAAGAGAAGAGGACAAGAGAGAAAAGATGTTTGGAGGCTTGCCCGGGGGGATGGAAATGGATCTAGCGAACAAATGGAGTGCAATAAGTACGAATTCCTTTGACTTTATTTTGTGGCTAGATGTTTTTTCTTTGGGGTTGTAATGTATCAATTAGTGGTAC
>SNQN01008096.1:2221-24420 GCA_008642245.1 Bassia scoparia | reverse complement strand
GACGGTCTCCCCTGCCTCTCATCATCCCTTCACTGGTTCTTTCAAGGACATTCTCAATGCTAAGCTTTCCTCCTCTCCCCCCTCCACCCCCTCCACCTCCAACATCTCTCCTCCTCCTCTWTTTAACCCTTCCTCTGAATCTTTTATTCCCCTCTCAGATGCCTTTCTTAACGAGCTTCACTCTCCCTGGCGGTTGGCTATTATAGTCAAAGTGGTCGAAAAGTCTTATTCGGCTGATTATCTTGCCAAGAACTTGATTAAGATCTGGAAACTTCAGAAGTCTCCGACCTTTATTGGATTGGGCAAAGGTTTCTATCTTTGCAAGAGTTTAACTCGGGTGGATTATGATAATGTGTTACTGAAAGGTCCTTGGTTCCTCCATGGCCACTTTGTGTCGGTGAGAAAGTGGGTCCCAAATTTCCAACCTTCTCAAGCGGCTGTCTCGGAGTTCCCGATGTGGGTGGAACTTCCCGAGCTTCCCCTGGAATATCATAGAGTGGATATCCTCAAATTAATTGGTGATTCCATTGGTCAATTTCTTTGCGMTGATGCTCGTGGAGCTTTGCAAAATCGAGCTAGTTTTGCAAAGATTCTGGTGTTGAAAAATGTGGATGCACCCAAGCAAAGTTCTGTGTGGTTGGGCGGTCTTCAACAACCCCTGAAATGGTTGGATGACTGGAGTTACTGTACCATGTGTCAACAATGGAGTGTTAACGGCCATCAATGTCCGGTGTTRAAGGAGATGGAGAAACCTTCGATGATGGTGGCGGAAACCTTGGACACTCCASTTATAGACGATGGTGATTGGACTAAGGTTCAAYGKAGGAAGAATCGCTTAGTGCACGTGCAGYAGCCCCCTTCCTCGCCGGTGGTTCACACGGTGGCACTGGAATGTCCCCGTTCCGATCCCGTTTCTGTCCGTTCCTCCTCTCTGGCCCCTGTACAAAGTGACTTGCATTCAAATTTTGAACTTGTTGGGCCTGGGTCGGGCTGTGCAAGTACCCCCTCTGTCTCATCTCATGGACAGCTGGCTCTCACTTTTGACCGGTCCACTTTTTTCCCCTTTTTCGTGTCAAGCCCTTTCACCTAACACCATTAGTCATGCCCTTGTCCATTCTCAACACAAAAACACCTCTCCTTTTTCCTTTTCTCTACCTTCTWTACCCTCCTCCCTCCATCAGTTTGTTTCTTCCTCCTTTCTTCTCCATGACTGCTCCCCCTCATCTCTCTCCTGACTTCAGTCCCATGGTCTCTACTCCCTCTCTAGATTTTTCTCAGATGTCCTCTCATCAACTCTACCCTCTGCACTCCCCTCCTTCCTCGGTAGTCCACCCCAGGGCTATCAATATCTTCTTTTCGAGAGAGGAGGAATACAAGCTTTGTTTGACTCCTCCTCCCTGGGCCCTTTTCCCATTGGACTTCAACAATCTCCTTTTCTTCACTCACAAGCCGGGTCTGCTTCACAATTTGCCGCATCAATTTCTTTCTCCTATTTCGCCAATGACTTTGCGAAGAATTCTGCGGTACCCGGCCTCAATCCCATCTCACCTGCAAGATCTTTGGGTGAAGGTTCCTCTGCCTGCGGTTCCCGATCCAGTGGTGACCCTGTCTCTTATACACATCTAGATGTGTATAAGAGACAGATTATAATCTGAGGGCACTATCACCAGTTTTGTTGGCCTTTGTTCAGTGGTTTCTGCGAAAGGACCCGAGAGACTTGCTTCCCTCCCAGATTCTGCCCTCAGAACTCCTTTTCCTCCTGGATCCTTCTCCAGTGCTCCCTCAATTGCAAGAAGTCTGTCTATTGAACTTTCGCTTCTTCAAGGTGACCATGGCCAGTTACACCTCTGCTGTCAAAGTAAGAACCACCACCAGGGTGCACAATCAGGTGGGAATTGTCGCACTGTGGGAGAAAGACAAAAGAAAGATGGGAAGGGAAAGCCGATTCCAATGGGAATGTATGGACGACGACTTGTTCAGTACCTTGTCATGGGAAAGGGTCAACATAAGAGAAACAAGAAATTGGGAAGCCATGGAGGCTCTTCTGTCATCCTTCCCAGTTCCTAAACATATGACTACTCTTTCTTGGAATGTAAGAGGGMTGGCTCGCCCTAGCTTTAAGAGCCAATTCCGTGATCTTATTTCTGCAAATAACCCTGACATTGTGATCTTGTCTGAGACCCGCGTGGGGAAGCCTGCTGTTGAGGCGATCCTTCGTCGTCTACCTTTTGATAGCCATGCCATGGTSGAGCCCATTGGCTTTATTGGAGGGCTGATAATCTTGTGGAATTCCTTCAACATCAACTTTACAGTGATTAAAAAGGATCACCAGATTATCAGTGKGGTAGCTCAGGTATTACACTCTTCCTCTTCTTTCTTTATTTCTGCTGTGTATGCTAGTCCACRTTTTAAATTGCGTAAGCTGTTATGGGATGATTTGCGTGACTTTGCTGGTGTTGTGACTGGTGCTTGGTTGGTAATAGGGGATTTTAATGAGTTAAAGTCTGATATTGACAAGTTTGGTGGTAACAAACYCAATTTACGTCGTATGGCTCTTTACAATGATTGTATGCATGCTTGTTCTTTGTTAGATGTTGGTTTCCATGGCCAAAAATTCACCTRGACTAATAAGAGAAGAAAAGGACCCATTCTTGAAAGGCTTGATAGGGCGTGGTGTAACGAAGATTGGCTTGTCTTATTTCCTAATTCACACCTTGTCCACCTACCTCGTATCTCCAGTKACCATTGTCCAATTTTACTTAAAACTGCTCTACCTGTCCCTAAATGCCCTAAAGCTTTCAAAACTGAACCAATGTGGAGACTGGACCCGGGTTTTGGGGGGATGATTCAACTTTCTTGGTCTCAGCTTTCAGGAGATTTTTACTCGAAAAAAAATCCCTTACTGGCCCTATTGTTCACTGGGCTGATTCTGTGTTTGGGAATGTGCATAGGAAGAAGCATAGGATTCTTGCACGGCTTAATGGTGTTCAGAAAGCTCTTTGTGAGAATCCTCACTCTTCTTTCTTGCACTCCCTTGATTGTCAGTTGCAAGAGGATCTTAATGTTATCCTGGACCAGGAGGAGTTATTTTGGCTGGCTAGGTCTAAGGCTCAATGGGTTAAGGATGGGGACCTATTTCCTCCTTCTTCCATAAGTCAGTCTTGATTCGTAGGAAACATAATAGAATTGTGTCCTTAAGGGATGGGGTTGGGAATTTGATTGAGTTTGAGCCTGAGTTGCAGAGTCATATTGTCAAGTTCTTCTTGGATTTGTTTACTACCTCCAAAGAGTCGGCCACTAAGGTGTCTAGTGTTTCCAGCTTGTCCTCTCCTTGGGTTTCCATAGCCTACGTTCCTAGTGTGGATGAAGTTGAGAAAGCCGTTTTTGGACTTGGGCTATTCAAAGCCCCTGGACCCGATGGCTTTCAATCCTTCTTCTATAGGGACCACTGGCATATGCTTAAGTTTGATCTCGTCCAGTATGTGCAAAATATCTTTGTCACCTGTAGGGTCCCCGATGAGATTAATTCTACCAACATTGTCCTGATTCCTAAGTGTGACTCTCCGGAGACCATTAGGAATTTTAGGCCAATTAGTCTTTGTAACACTATCTATAAAGTGATTACCAAGATTATCGTTGCTAGGCTTAAACCTCTCTTGGATTCCTTCATCTCTCCAAACCAAAATGCTTTCATGGCTGGGAGGGGGAGTGACACCAATTTTTTGGTAGCCTCTGAGATCCTTCATTGTATGAGGAACAAGAAACTAAGGCGTGGGTGGTTTGCCTTCAAGATCGACCTTGAGAAAGCCTATGATAAGATAGAGTACGTGGGACTATGTGCGTAATTGTTTAGATTTTTTTCCACTTTGATTCTTGTTCTATTGAGTTGATTATGAGTTGTCTGACCAATACCTCGACTTCCGTTTTGATTAATGGTAAGCCTAGTGAGCCCTTTCTCCCCTCTAGGGGTCTTCGTCAAGGAGACCCCCTCTCCCCTTATCTTTTCATCTTATGTATGGAAGGCCTCTCTAGGCTTATTCATCAGGAATGTTCAGAACRCCTCTGGACCCCCTTTTCCCTTRGCCGAAATGCCCTTCAGATTTCCCATCTGTTATTCGCAGATGATTTAATTCTTTTTGGAGAAGCTAGCACCTCTACCCTTCTCTCTCTCACTAATACTCTTGACCTCTTCTGCAATATTTCAGGACAGTCTATTAACTTTGAGAAGTCTAAACTTGTTTTCTCCCCTAACACTAATCTTAGGATCATTGATGATTTCAAACAAGCTCTTGGCTGCTGTAAGTCTGATAATTTGGGAGTTTACCTTGGGTTTCCTCTGTTGGATAAAAGGCCCTYGGTGAGACAATGCCAGTTTATTGTGAAGAAAGTCAGGAAAAAGCTATCCACTTGGAAAACCAAGTTTCTCTCCAAGGGTGGTAGGCTTTCCCTTATTAACTCCACTTTGGCTGCTATCCCGACTTACTACTTGCAGTGTGTGGAGCTTCCCAAAACAGTCATTGGTCAACTCAATTCAATTTCTGCCAATTTCCTCTGGGGGAGGGGGGRCGATAGGGGTTTACACTTAGTCAACTGGACCGATGTGACCAAACCAAAGTTGGTGGGGGRCCTAGGTGTGAGGAATCTAAGCCTGGTGAGTAGGATTCTTAGGTGGAAATTATGTTGGAAAYTGACTTCCACCCCTGATAACCTTGCTTCTAAGCTTTTCTGGCATAAGTATATCAAGTCTAGGGGAAATCCTACTGGCTTCAAAAAAGGGTCCTTTCTTTGGAAGGATCTGGGGAAAGTGTGGGGGGATTTTTGTGAGAGGTCCAGGTGGGTTGTGGGTGATGGGAAGCACATTTCCTTTTGGAATGATCTTTGGTGTGGTTCCAGTAAGTTCAGGAGTCTTTGTTGTGGCCCCTTGTCTGAGAGTGACGAGTCTCTTAAAGTGGCARATTGTTTAGTCAATGGTTCTTGGGACTTCTCTACCTTCTCCTTTGTCCTACCTCACTCCTTTTTGGTCAAGGTTTTGGGTACTCCCACCCCCATCTTCTCAAAACCTGATTCTCATTTATTCACTTGGGTTARGAATGGTAAATTTTTGTTTAAGCAAGCTTATAACTCTCTTTTTTCTGATATCTTTTCTCYTGAAATTGCTGAGAATCTGAGAAAGTTGTGGGCTGTCCCTTATTCACCCAGGGTCCATTTCTTCCTTTGGTTATGTTGGCTCAACAGACTCCCCACTAATGCTACACTAGCCAAAAAAGGCCTCCCTTTATCCCCTTGTTGTCCCTTTTGTCCCTCTGTTCCTGAGACTGCCATCCATGTCTTGTTGACATGCCCTCGAGCCTTTCAGGTTTGGTCTCTGCTTCCTTGCTCTTCACTTGTTGGTGGTTGGATTTCTTCGCCATCTTGGCTACTGGATTTGTTGTCTTGGGATGGCAAGGTGGATGGGGTGCCTTGGGCTTCTTTTGGGCCTGCAGTTTGCTGGCAACTTTGGAAACGAAGAAACCTATGGGTCTTTAATAAAAACGTGTTGTCCCCACTTGGTTGTGTTGGTTTGGCTACTGGTTTGGCTCGTYCCTATGCTAATTTGCCCCCTCTAATTACTCCTTTTTCTGCTGTTACTAGTAGTGTGGTGCAGGATGGTTCTTTTCAGAACCATATTTGGTCYCCTCCTGCAGCTACTCATTTCAAGGTAAATTGTGATGCAACTTGGAAGGAAGGCTCTTCTTCTGGGTTGRCAGGTGTTGTGAGGGATTACAAAGGTCATTGGGTATTGGGCTTTGGTCGTCTGGCTTATGCTTCTTCTCCCCTACATGCCGAACTCCTAGCCATAAGGGAATCTTTATTGTTAGCTACTAATAGACAGTGGGATCGTGTGGACATAGAGACTGACAGTAAACAGGCAGCCATGTTGATTAATGCTGCAGATTCTGGTTTGGGTGAACTTATGTATATTGTTGAAGACAGCAGGGCACTGAAAACTCGTTTATTGGATTGTCAAGTTAAGTTAAGGAGATCTAATTCCTTGGCGGATCTCATGGCGAAAGAGGTGGCGATACGCTTCCAGGATGATCAAGCTTTGAGGTTTTTTGTTCAGGCCCCTTCGTGGGTTTCGACTCGTTTCCATAGTGAGATGGCTAGTCTTGTTCGGATTTTGTTACTTAACTACTGCTGTAATCTTCTACTGGTTTTAATTTAATTTTCAGTTCCACTTTTGCCAAAAAAAAAAAACCATTGCTCTATGGACGTTCATTGGGTTACCTCCCCATTTGATTGATTGGCTTGTGATTTCATCCAAAACAAGCCATGAGAGGTTGACAATAGCAATTCACCAAATTATTCAGGTTTGCATAAATGGCAGACAAAAAGAAATGTTTGGTTCAGAAGACAATCTATCATGTCTTGTAAGTCTAAGATTCTGGGCACACTTTACCAGCTGTTTATGTTGTATTGTAGCTAATCTTTAGTCCGACTTGACAACAGTATCTCACTTGAATATTTAGTGAGATACTATATGTCATTAAAAGACTTGTCCGGCATCAATCTGCAAAACTCATAATGCAAGAACGCAAATCTCCTCCACAAGTCAGGAATGAATAACATTCTATATGCAAATCTACAGCGGATTGCTTCAGGCAGAATTGTATTTGGTGTAAGATTCTATAGGAAAAACAATGARCCTACAGCATCAAACTACCAACAGGTTTTTAGGACTATGCCTGGCTGTACAGAACATTCCTACTGGAAGGCTGTTAGTTTTTGTATCTTCCCTAAGACTCCTCAAAAATCATAGACCGAATTTGTCTGCTGGTTGTAACACATTTTCTGCCTCCTGCATAAAATCCCATCTCAATTCTCAACTGCATCATGATGGGCTTAACATCCAGTTCAGGTGTATCTCACCCAAGTGCAACACATGCGATCACTCATTGCGAATGGAATGATATTTTTCACTTAGAGTAGAAGATCTTGCAATTTCAGCCATGAGATTCTTGAATTGCATGCTGCAATCTCCTCCACTGCAATAAAAATAATGATTTAGAATCAGAACAATCAATTATCACTTAATCTTTAACAACTTTACTGCTACATTTTCAAATACATTCATGCAGGTTGACAATAATTCATAAAACGTGGCAATAGACAATTGCCTTTGACAGTACTTCAGCATCAAAGCTACGTTAGCAGAGTGATGTAACGAACTAATATGCCAGTTCATTACAAGTGATGAAATTAACGATTTCCCCTTGTGATAATAAATGAATCATGAACCCTATCCAAAATATTTAATCATATGTATGATGTAATAAGAAACTCTTAATTAAACAAGAGATGAATTGTTTACCAGATTCTAACAATACAATAGTTACTTGAAAACATTATCTTTAATGGAAAATAAATTGCCCCACTTTGTCAAGGTGTTTGCCTCTCAGTTCTCACCTTGTGCCTAGYTTACAGGGTAACATATCCTAACAATTATCTTAGAGCATCCTGGCTTTTAAAAAACTGTGTAGCCAAGGCAAGACATCCATGTGATACGATGAGGAACTGACATCATGGAACAGGATTATAAACAGTTAAACATATACCGCAGAATCAATTTGTCTGCCATGAACAGGTTTATGGCTCGACTGCCAGAGGTCATTTACCAAATAAAGTTTTCTTAAACATGAGATTTGCAGGTSAGAAGACAGCCTCTTCATAGTCAAACATYAATTTTGAAAGAAAAAATTAAATATGGAAGGGCTAGACATACCCTATGCGATTCAACGATGCAATTGCTCTTAGAGCACTTCTGATCATGTCCTCATTACGATCTACTTCTTGCTTCACAGCATCTGGCTTTGGCTTGAAATTGATAGTTTTCTTGAGAGGATCCACCAGAGAATCCAACACTGGAAATCAGGGAGAAAAAAGAATACAGTAAACATCATAGGCAAGGTAGCACCAGTGAAATTTATAAACACTAATMCATTGTATCAAATCGACTGTAGTAGTTTGAAAATGGTTGTAACTCAAAAAGAAAGATTGTACAACTAGCATCAAATATTATACTATAAAACAAGCTTGAAAAAAAGCCCAAACATTAGGTTTAAGAATATATTTATATATTCCAATAAGATACCATGTAAACACTTATTAAGGAACAGTAGACACTAACCTGCCAGCACAGCAGATGGACACTTGTCTGCTAATTTAGCAAGGATAAGGTGGCAGGGCATTTTAACATCATAATGATCTGGGAAGAGACAACAAGACTAGTCAAAGAAGGCAACAGAAAAACAATGAACCTCTTGTATTTTCATGAGTAATAACACCAAGCCTTGAATTGAGATWTTGCATGTAATGCTGACAATTCGAATTAATTTTCTATACTTTGTAACAAGAACGTACCATCCAGACCAGATTTTAGATAAGGGATAATAAAGGATGAAGGATTGACTTGATCAAGACAATGGTCCAGCAAAGTATCAACACATTCAAACGCTGCTTTTCTGAGTTCAAGACCATCATCAACAACATGCTTGAATGGGCCCAAATCTACTGTTCGTATCAACTCTTGCTGCAATAAAAAGTGAAGAAATGACACTGAACATTAAGAATTAATATCCGTTACGAAGAAAAAGAGTACATGACCAATGATAATCCAAAGCTTCCAATTCTATGATTAGATTACAGATGAGAATAATTCAATGACAATCCATCACTTTATATAAAGATCAACCCACACTTCCACAACCAAACCTAGAATCACATCCTCAAACACCTTACACTAACAAAAAGCACTTCACTTGTAGTCCATTCATTGTCTTAGCAAAGGAATGATCCTCCAAGCACTACCAATTCTCTTTAGTAAACTCTGAAGACTAAACGAAAAAAGACGCAAATTAACACCATACTCCCCTTGAAACCTTACTAGTATACCATACTAGTATACTACCATCACCCACTACAGTCATATAACTGGAATACTTCACATGGCATAGTCTTACTATAGATTTTGAGGGTTGTTCCTAGTACATCAGCAATAAAAATGTCTTTGAGCCTGTTGAAGATTCATTGCCATTGAAAAGGGCTAAATTATCATAACATGATCTCAATGTTTTAATTTTTGCAATAAAGCATGCCTATCTTTCTGAAATTTCTTCTGTTAGGATCACTTGCATAGAAAGATCATTAATTATCATTACATGAATTCCAAAATAATTCATCCTTGGTTTCAAGTGATTTTACGCTCCTCTCAACCAACAATGTTCAAGATAATATTTCATTATTATGCATTACCTTAACCACAGTTTGATCATACAGAAGAGGCAGCAATTCTGGTAAAAGCCCTTTGATGAGATTAGGCTTGTTATGGGCAGCGGTACTCAGAGCCAAAACGGCTGCACGTCTGACATGCTGCATCAAATTAAAGAAATATAATTTAAGACTAAAGGACAACTAGTCTTGGAAATTAACCTAAAAACAGCAAACGGTAGGGTGAGCTGACAATCAAATGTTCACGGCAAAGCAGCAATCATTTAACACTTGCACTTCAAATTAAAACTTCAAGCCATCAATGTCAACAAATTTAATTTCAAGGAGCGTAAAAAGAATAACCAATGTCTTCTTTGTAATAATTGTAATGAGTAATGAAACAAAAGAACTAATCTGTACTATTACCATGTTAGGAAATATGTACTGCTCAGTCACAACACTTTACCTCAACTAGATAAATGACTWGCCATGATCTGTTCTGATATATTCTAAAAAATTTAAATTGCAAGCAAGTCTCAAGATACGATTATAGGAGATGCTCTAATGTACTCAGACTCTTTGACATCCCTTTGTATCATCCAAAGATGAAAAATTAATACGAAACAAAAAGAACAAAACTATTACCCGATCATCATCCTTAATTAGCATCAGAAATGATGAGATCTCAGGATGCAGGATCTCATCTATTTTTTCAGGTCTCTCCACCAGAGAATACTTAATGGCAATGATGGCAGTTGCCCTAGTGAATCCAGCAGGACTATTAGTTCGCAGCTGTGCAATCACAAACAGAAGATAACTTAATACCGCTACAAAGTACAAGAATATACATGATTTTAGTCACTAGAGTAAGATACTCTCTCATGGACATATACCTTAAGTGCTGGGACAAGTTTAGTGGGCTCAATGAGAGCAATTTTGCCAAGACATTCAGCAACCACATTGCGAACACCCTCCTCCTCGCTTTCACAATGATTAAACAGAAGTTTCAATATCTTGTCAACACTTGAAGCCTGAAACTCAGCTTTGTCTGTAGATTGCCTTACAATAACCTGCATAATAGCTCATAAATTACATACAGCGCTACAGAAAAACAAAAAAAAAGAGGGGGGGTGGGGGAAGAGAGAAATAAATAAGGTTAAAAAATAGACCTCTTTCAAAGAATGGAGCAGCAGATACTGCTTCTTTTGTTGATGATCAATCTGATCGAGAATAAATGGCAAATACTTTGACAAATTCCCAACAGCGATATTTCCAAGAGCATAAGAGGCTGCAGATTTAATCTCTTCAAAAGGGGATTGAAATGACTCAATAACAATATTCTCAATGTGAGCATGTGAGCTCAGGTCTTTTCTTCTTCCTATCTCTCCCAAACAGAGCAATGCTAAGTGTTGTTTTGCCTGCAATTAGAAAAAGGAAATTTTAAGGAAAAGCCCTAACTACAAGATTAACAAGACGCCATGACACAGAAAACCATTAAAGACAAACATGAATAATTGGCAATTAACAGAAACAATGAAGATCTTCAAGAAAAATCTGTAGCAGCAAAGAAAACAAATTGCTTCTTCTCTGTCCAATAAATCACGTAAATTACAAATGACAACCTAATCATGTTAAGTTAATACCATTAGTGTACAATAATCAAGTAGCACTTATCATGATTCAATAAGTTAATGGAAGGTGATCCAGAGACATTGAATAAAAAGTCTATAATTTTACAACGGAAGAAGTGCACAAACAGGGAAAAAGGGCATCAGATATTGCAAAGAGGCACACAATCGACTGRAATTTAATAAAGGGGATCTTCTTAAAGTCGGAAAAGGGAAAGTTTATAATTTAAGACAGGTATTTTCTTCCTAGGAAGAAGTATGTTCTTCCTGAATGATAGAAAAAAATAAAATCTAGTGCAACAGGTCAGAGCCTCAGAAATATTATCTTCAATGTATTACCAAAGGAAAGTTTCCAAAGTCTAACTAATATACAAACACTAGTACAAAAGAAATGACCAATCTCGAAATTCAATGGAGTAAAAGTTAAAGTTTACAATCCATAATACTTCACACATCTTGTTCTACACTTTAATTTTTAATTCAAATTTACTCACGTAACGTTCCATCAGATCCATATTTAAAAACTTAAGAAGCAAATCATTATGTAAACTTAAACAAATATGACATCATAGGATAAAAGGTCACAAGTTTTAGCAGAAGAATCAATCTTGCTATATTACTTCAAAAACAATACAACACATAACCATTGTCATAGCAATGATATATTCAGCTTACTGAATTGATGGTGCTGTCGCCCTTAAGAATCTCTGTCAGCATCTCAACCGTAGACGAGCATTTATCATCACCCGCAGCAAGGCAAAGAACAGCAACACACTGAGCAATCGAAAACATCGCTTGTTTAGCAACACCACCCGACTGAGGGGATGGTTTGGCGCTTGAAAGAAGAGACTCCAACAAGGTTTCAAAGCTTGTATTTGCAGAATAGATTAAGCCAGCAAAAAAATTTTGCAACGCCTGCAGCATTCCAGAAAAATCAGCAACAGTGAAATCAATAGAGCAAATGTAGCATCAATTGATCAAAATAATACCGTAAGTGCTTGCCCCTGGAGCAAGGAGCTCCTGACTAATGTTAATGCCTGAGGAAGAACTTTGTCTCGAACAGTGAAGCCAACATTTGGGCTTGACCTTCTGTCAGTCATTAAAGTGCAGCACAACTCCAAAGCAAGAGCAGTCATATGCAAGTCTGAGTCACTGATAAACAAGCAGTTATGTCTATATAAGAATGTTCGGAAGAAATACAACATAAACAAGAAATTATCTTTAAGTAAAAGAAGCACCTTATGAGAGTCGCCAATTCTACAATAATTACTTCATAAGAAGATGAAGTAATTTTGTCACCATATGCAACTATTAGAGAGTTCAGAGTCCCCAGGGTTGCCTGTCTGAGCGCTCTATTTGCCTATTTACATACCACGACAGCAAGGTACCAATAAACGATTTTATTAAATCCTTGGATTTTACATTAAGCTGATTCAATCATATGTGATCCCAATAAAATAGGTAAAGAGATTTAAAGYAGTCACCAAACCTTGCGTAGAAATGCTGTCAACTCAGCAACAACATTTTCTAAGACACAAGACAGATCAATACGAAGTGGAGAAGCAGCAATGACAGCAAATGCCTGTAMAAATACAAAATAAGAAGCATAACTAAGAGTAAAGCAAAATGCACTTCAAGTAAATCTCCATATAATCACATTTTTTGTTGAATGCAAGAACATCTCCTTAATGGAAGATAAATGTAAAACTTATAGAAGGCAGGACCCTTTATCAAGGAAAAAAGGTAGGATGCTGGTCAATTAACATAAAGGGTAGAAGAATGCAGTTTTCTTCATGCAGTCGTAAATTCTACCACATAAAGTCAACGACATTTCTATTAATGCCCTCCCGCCAGAAGCACGGAAAGAAGGCTAAGAACATACTCAGTTGATAATATTCCCCCAACAATATCATAGAAGCACTATCACAATCATCCATACAGACGTTCCTTGGAACATCTTAACTCAAGCCCTTCTTTTAATACATTAAAAGATACATATGCAAAAATATAATTGAAAACCAACCAATCCTACAATGTTAACTCAAATAAAAAATCAAAATGCAAACTCAATAACTTCAAAGCTACAAGGAGAAAAATGAACCTTCACTGCAGTAAGCTTGTTATTCATTTCCCATACGATCAACAAGACAGGAAGACATGCTGGTAACTCGGCAGTAAGATTGTCCCAAATGTTGAAATAACAAGTCCCATGCAGGTTATAGCACACTCCTTAACCTCCTGGTCTTGGTCTTGATTGGTCAAGCGCGTCATGATACATTGTATATAGGATGAACAAAAGGCTTATAGTCAAAACAAGAAACCTATACAGATTGGACATTAACGAAAAGGATGTCTTAATACTTTATACATCAGACAAACTGCATTGATAACTTTGACATCATTGGACCATATAATGCACCTCAATACTTGGACGCAAAACTCGGACAAGTTCTCCACAAACTCTCAATGCTTCAGCAGTAACTTTGTAGTACCGCTCACCAACAGCAGATAGTACAGGACCAGAAACAGCCTGAACAACAGAGATTGGGGAATAAACACATATATATCATATCATAAAAGCCTAATCAACAAGTGCTTGTAAACAAGAATACAAATGAGCGAGCAACAAGCTTAATACCACACGCACACAGATACCACATCAACATTACGTGCAACTATTTCTATTTTTGATTCTCACGTTAAGTGCAACAAATGTATCTTTTCCTCATTAGGATGTCATTTCTCGCAATCCTCTCCCCCCCCCCCCTCCTCTCTCTCTCCCTCCCTCTTCTTTCACACTCACAATCAAAATAGGTACAGGAGTCTGTCCCTCGCAAATTGTCGCACATAATTTGAAATGGATTGCATAATTGGTCCTTTAAATTTTTTCACAAAAACATATATAACCAGCTTTTTCTAGGAGATTATTTTGTAAACCATTTCTTACCATACAGAATTCTCACCTTTCTACAAAGTAAACCAGCTCTCCAGGTCAAAATAAAACACAACTCTCAAAAGCACCACACTAGATATATCTTGCAATTTCAACCAATCCACAATATTGCAGTACCACTAGATATATCTTGCAATTTCAACCAATCCACAATATTGCAGTACAATCCAATTAATATAAGAACGGGACAGGGCTGTCTCCTCATAGCTTCTGGATTAAATTTTACTGATAGTCAAGAACAGTGGCCTTATCATAGCAAATGTTATAATAGTGGAATTGATATTTAAAATTCACAGAATAAATAAATAAATCACAGCATATTTGTCTATATTCTTAGTTGACAATTATAATACATATATTTACACTATACTTTCTCCAAGTTGGGATTAAGTAACACATCCCTTGTGTCAGTAATTCCATTATAAGAAACAATTTAATTGTTATCAGATAAATATAGAAGATAATAACATTTACCTTGATATACGGATGGAAAACAACAGGTGAATGTGATGCCAAAACTAATCTTGTAAAAACAAGTGCCTCAATTTTCAAATTCGATGTAGATGAATTGTCCTGCCAGAATCGGCAAGAAATTATGAGAATCCTGGAACCAACAAACAAGTCCAATTCAAATTAAATGAAAAAGGCACTTACTAGTAATGCTTTCTCTATCCCTGGGATTAGAGATCCAATTTGATCAGCCAAGCAATCTGGCAAGACAACGACGAGTTCTTTTAAAACAGAAAAGGCACCTACCTGAAATGACAAGGAACAAAATCAAAGAAGCCCCAATTYGACAAATATATATATAAGGCGCACTTTTCTCATTAATCTCATTGAATCCTACAGAATAGCAAACCTTTGTTTTGATAGACTTCTCCCTCAGCAACTTATTTATACATTTCACAATTTTCGGTACTTCTTGTTTTAGCAACCACCTTGGACTGTAAAAAAAACATGAGAATTTTCCATTAGTTTAAAGCAACAACAAATAACAAGTCACTGCTGCAGACTGCAGTAACCATTGCTTCACATTTGAAGGCAAAAGAAACTTAAAGATCTTCCTTTTAAAAGCTCAGATGCATGACAGCACCCATTCAATAACATACAAAAAAAAAAGGTAAATAGGGTAGTTCAGGACTGAAACTATAAAGGCAAAGAATAAAGAAAAGGACTAGTTCACTGCCTTATATGCCTACTAAGCTCATCCTCAAGGTAAAATTTAAGACCGAAGCTAAGAATATTTACTCTTTGGCAGCTAACGAACCAACAATATCCAATTTCAAAATAGTACAATAAAACATCAATGTGTTCATAACAATATTCAATAGGCGACAAAGARTCAACAATCAGCAGCAATTCACAATGAACAATCAAGACTATTACTAGTAATAACATATACATGACAGTAAAAACTTCCACGAACATGCTAAAATGAGTGCAATAAATTAAGGAGTAATAAAAGTTAAACAAATGAAAATGAAGTTTTGAGTTGTCGTGGTTGCAAATCTCGCGGGGGGGTCATAATACAGGAAAACTCATGAGTTACTTAGACTCAGTTAATACTAGATCAAAACTAAGCTCGGGTGTGTTGCTACAGTGCTAGCTCTACCGCAGAGCAACACAAACTTGGGCTCGCAAATTCACCAGAAGCTCAAACTGTCAAATGTCAGTACTTTCATATCTCAGTATCTAACATTGTTTAAATCCAACATATGGCTTATTTTATGGTGCTGCGAAGACTTGACAACTCATGATATAGTGGAGAATGATTTGATCAAACACGACTCGACAGATTGGGTTGAGACGTTAGTGAATCATAACTACAAGTTTAGTTAGCTCATGATTACAATTGAGTCCTCATAAGATAATCATTAGCTAAAATGAGCTAGTCACGAGGAATAATTACTGTCTCTTATACACATCTAGATGTGTATAAGAGACAGACACAACACCATGGTCACCAAGACTTTCTACCACTTATTCGAATAAACACCTACCTCACTCTAATTTTGCCTTTTGATTTATGATCTTCATATTTCCTCTCCTTTCAGGTTTGGCTTTAGGAAAATAATAACAGGCAGAACTTATTTTATCCTATGTGGGCCAGATAGAGAGGGAATTATGAAGATCAATGGTGCAAACATTAAAAAAGAATGGAGGAAGTATTCTTTCTTGTGTTCTCCTAGCACATGGACCCCCTTKTTTCCTTCTTTCTTTTTCTCTTTCCTTAAAAATGGAGTCCACTTTCAATGGTGCAAACATTTAAAAAAAAAAACASAGAAGGAACAAAGTAGCTTACCTCATCTCATCTGTATCCATCTGGCCTCCTGTAACATTACCAGTTTGCCTCAAGAGCTCAATGAATGTGTTAAATACATCCATCTGCAGCAAAATGAAAAAACTGAAAATCAAGAGAGAGACATTTAACCTGTCAGACAGACAAGAATCTAGTGTGCTTTACCTTAACATTCTCCTCCCTTTCTTTAAATCTATCAATTAGCTTCGGACAAGCCTAGGTAACAAAAAACCAGCCCACACATCATTCATAAGCCCTCTTTAAATTATAAATCTCAAGAAGATTATTCTGGTAAATTCCAAATAAGTCACTACCTCTTCATACAGGTTTGAAAGCATCTCGGGACGAGATACAATAAGTCCACCTAGGCATTTTGCTGCAGCTCTTCTCACTTTCCAGCTAGCATCCTCGTCATCTGTATATTCATTGGCACTCTCGCTGAAAAGGGGATGCATCAAAGTTTCAAACACAAAGAAAAAAGTGAACAAACACAACCAAAAAAAATAGTGAGTGCTACATCAACCACAAGTGACATACTCATCTGCATCTTCCTCATTATTTTCACCGTCGGTATCTTCATCCATATTATCAGTGAAATTTGGATCATAACTAAGAAATTCCAAAGTAAGATGAAGAATTTCATCACTATAAATAGAGATGTCCCTTGGACATCTGAGTAGGAAACTCTCAAGGGCCTGCAGAAAAAGAAGCATGGAAAATAAGCCAAGAGAGCAACAAAAATCAATACAGTGATGCTGTCTCTATAACGATTTATTTGTACTGTTTCATYACCTTGCCAAGAAAAACCCTGAAGTCAGCATTAAGAACTTAGCTTCTTTTTTTTTAAAAAAAAAAACAAAGGCTTCTTAATTCCTAAAATTAAGATGAAACACCTTCTGCGTGTTCAATAGAATCAATTTAAGAAGTGCATACCTGCAAACTATATTCCCGTAGTTCTTCATCATTCTCAGAAGCACTTTTGCAGTAACTAATAAGCAGAGGAACAGTGTCTTGGAGATAGGGACCAAAACGGTAGCCAACAGCGCGACTGCAATACAGAATCATGAAATTCATTAAACAAAGAAAAGCACTGCCATAAAGCATCAGAAAAAACACAAAAAAAAGGAGGGGGAATAATCAATGATTCACTAGCACAAGAGAGCACAAATTCAAAATGAAGATAGCAAAGATACATTTTTTTATCAATCAAAAAACTAAATAAAAAGATAAAAAGAACTCAAGAGTGCATCCACAAAAGGCTCACTGCATATCTCTGACACATCAAGAACTTCAATACTGATTCGAAGGCATTTAATAATCATATCAAATATTTCATAGCATCAGTCGCCATTTCTACAGCTTAAATTATAAATATGACATGCCTGCAGCCTGTGTGATGGGATAATGATACGTTTTCTAAGTCTTGAAAGTCTTCATTTTATAAATAGGTCGCACCCCTTTGTAAGATACGGAGTAAATCAAACAAAGAAACATGATTCCGTTTTAATGACCAGTAGGAGGATAGAAATAAAACATTCATGAAAGGATGGATTTTATTCAACCAACAACTTGCACCAAGTATCCACATTCTTGATCCCAACGAGTCAACAACTAGAAGGCACAGTGGAGACAGACATTAGAAAGACAACAAGGCTATATGAAGAATGAGAAAAATGAAGGACAATGGATTCTTTATTTTATAAAATGCACTATATAATGCTCTAAACTCCCTGCAAACCACAAACCAAAATAGGCCTCTCTCTCTCTCTCTCCCTCCCTCCCTCCCTCCCTCCCTCTCTCTCTCTCTCTCGGGCATGCTTCTGAAAACACAAGATGATTGGTAATGATGAAAATATAGTTGACATATTGATCTTACAGCACGGAAAAAAAAAAGCTAAGCTAACAATTGGCATGTATCAGTCAAACATAGGCATCAGTGACACTTGCGCAAGAAAGTACAAGTGGTTGATACAGCATGCTACATAGTTCTGAGCATAGGAACTTAAAAACGGACACAAGTCAGTCATGAGGATCATGACAAAAAAATTATACAGACATCCACATGAGAATCCTATGTTAATTTCATTAAATAAAGGGTTTTTTGTCACTAACCAGCTTTTATAAGGGTCACTTTGTCACAAACCATCTTTTCTAAACGAAATTGTCATAAACCATCTTATCTGATACATATCGTTGTTGACCACCATCTTATCGTCGGTTTCCGGCGTTGACTCGCACGTGACCCACTAAAAGTCCTTTTTTTTTCGACTTTCTCCCTTCTAAAGCCCTTCATTTGCCTAATTCCCTTATTCATCTTCAATACTACTCTTCTATGAAATACATATGTGGCATTATAAAGAAGATAGGGGGGGGACTTTTAGTGGGTCACGTGCGAGTCAACGCCGGAAACCGGCAACAAAATGGTGGTCAACAACGATACGTATCAGATAAGATGGTTTATGACAATTTCGTTTAGAAAAGATGGTTTGTGACAAAGTGACCCTTATAAAAGCTGGTTAGTGACAAAAAACCCTTAAATAAACATTGSCAGGCTAATGTACGGACTCATTATTGCTAAAACTGTATTCCAATTGTCAAGCTCTGTCCATAATTTATGTCCCCTATTTACCACTCTTTTTTATATGTTCCTCAACCCACAAAAGGTTAATAATAATACTACCTCCGTTTTAAATAGATATTCCACTTTAACTTTCGCCTATCTATCGACTTCACATTGACCAACAATAGCTATTTATACATATACAAGGAAAAATATAGTTATGTGGAATCTTATTTGATTCATCTTGTTTTATACTTTTATACTTTACAAATCTATAATTTTTGCAATTAATACAATTAGATATATATTGATTGAAAGTTTTATCTTGGCAAGTGTGAARARAGAAGTGGAAGATCTAATTAAAAACACAGGGAGTATTCAATTAAAAATTGAAATGTCAGTAACAAACTGCTGACCCACGTCAAATTATTAGTGTCCAACACTGATGAAGCAGCCAGGGTAACAGGATTCAACAATCATATACTAATTTCAACTAAAATTAAATATGACAAACACTAACCTCAACGCCCCTATCATTTGAATGTTTGTTCTTGTCATTTCAGGCTTAGTACCCTTGCGCTTCAGAAGTCCAACAACATCAACAGTAGCCTTAGTCAATAAATCATCAGACAAGCTTGAAGCAAGTGATGCTGTAGCAAACAAATGAAAATATAAGTTAAAGTTAAATAAATAACTCCTTTCCCAAGGAACCTCATCCTGTCAAGTCCTCGAAATCAGGATCTGAGGTCATRTAGCAAAATTAATCCAGACATAAAAGGATGCTCTGAATACCTATGCAAGAAACTGTCTTCTTTCTGACAGTGGCTTGAGAGAAATTCAACTGAGAAAGTAGCGCACGCAGCAGCTCCTCATGGTAGGTAACCACAATATTCCCGTATCTATGAAGAACATCACACAAGATATCAAGACACTCGCATTTGATCTCAGTACTTGATCCCTGCAATACAAGCAAAAAAAATTAAAATTAGTTACACTACATGTTCAACATTCAATTATAATGACCCAACTAGATTGCCACTTAGGCAACAAAAAGAAAATGATGACTATTTTGAGGTTAAGTTTGTGGGTTTGAGCTCCTCAATGTTTCCTACACAAGTACATAAAATTTGAAGACAAGATCCACTAGAACATTATAGATAATCAAACAAAAATGATCATTAGTGATGGGCTCAACTCGAGTTTCATAAAGATCTTAACCAAGTGGTTGGGAAATTCTTTTTAACCATTGTCCAGATACAATTCAATMAAGATTTAAAGCACGTTCAGATATTATAACCATGGTAAAAACAAATAACTGAGGGAGAAACCTGATATCAAATATAAAATGCTGAATCGTATGGAGCAGAACAATTTAGTGATAATTGTTTACCATTAATAATTTGTATATATGGTTCCTGAAGAATTTTTATGGCTAAAGCAAAGGGGTCTACAATGTTAAACAAGATACAAGGTAGCACAACTACATAACAAGCAAATTATCTCTACATGACTACATATACATTAAAGCCTTGAATTCTAGCAGATAAACCATCCCTACTTTTGTTCAGGGAGTCTCAACGAGGGAGACACCCCTCCCMTCTTTCGGGCAACGTAATCTAGAGTAGAGCTTTTCACTTTAGGAGATTTTCTAGAGTGGAGTAGATTTCATGAGACCTCGACTTTTCAAGTTTGCTTCCCAGATGCAGAAAAATCAAATTTATTAGTTGGTCACACTTTCAAGGCATTTTCAATCATTAAATAGATTCTATTAAAGAGTGAAAGTTGATACTCACATTGCCAGTTATTCCTTTTATCAATTGAGGTAAAAGAGAGTCAAGAAGAGCTAGAACGGCAGATGAACTGCAGACTTCAGAAACAATTGTCTTTAAAGCTATGCTTGCAACATCCCGATGCTGTTCTTTCACATTAAGAAGCTTATCGCAAAGCTTGTTAGTCATTTCCAGGACCCTTGCCTCATTAACCTTCTTCACTAATGGAGCAAGACTGTAAAAGAGAATGCAAAAATAGTCAATGTGTTTGACAGATGCTTTCAGTTACCCAGACATTATAGCAAACATCAAGCACTGCATCACTAGTTTGGTAGTTCCCATACATAGAATCATAAGTTATCAATACGCAAATAGCAATATCATTCTAAAAGCATGTAATATGATGATTTTGGTAAGATTTAAAGAAAAATCACTAGAAACTAAATGATTCTTAATGGACAGATTTTAGCTTACTCAACATCCGTAGAACAAAATAAAAGAACAGAGAAAAAAAACTGATAGATAAGTTATTGCATCCTATCTCCACAACCTGGGTTTCCTTTTAAATCAACATGAAAAAGTCCACAGCTTTAATATTGGTTGCTTTAGTGTATACAATTTCCATCTTTCAGAATCATCTTGTTTATTGATCATAATAAATGCTTTAGGAAAGGAAAGAAAATGAAAATGCAAGTTGTTTTATTCATGTCATTGAAGATAGGAGCATCAACTTTTTTAGATTAAACAATAGAAGATAGCAAACCATTTCACAGCCAATCCAGATACATCCCCAGCTGAATCGTCAAGTTGTTGAAGAATTGTATTGGACAATTTGATCTCCAAATCGGAATCAACCTTAAAACCATCCTTACTCAATTCATTCAACAAGTCAGAAGTCGCCATATAGCGATAATCTTTATCTTTGCCGGTCATCTAGAGGAAAGAAAAACAGACCACAAGTCATGACAAGAAAGTTAAGATTAAAAAAATTGCAATAAATCAAACGTCGTAAACACGTTACTACACGACAACCAACCCCACGCAGCATTAAAGGTCAATGATAAGCAAAGTTCACAACATTTAGCCAAAAAAGTTGCAATAAATCAAACGTCATAAAGATGTTACTACACGACAACCAACCCCACGCAGCATTAAAACTCAATGATAAGCAAAGTTCACAACATTTAGCTAGGAATTACATCAGTATATAAAGATCATCAAGATTATGCAAGGAAAAAGAATTAATTAATATATTAAAAAAAGAATTTTTAACAACATCAAACCCTAAAGTTCAGAACATTTTGCCAAAAACATAAAATTAACGCTTAAGCACATTGGTGGAAGGAAAACAACTAAATTCAGTTCAAAAAAAAAACCCCATAAAATGCTACTACACAAAAATCACTTATTAGTCAACCATTAAGACCCATATGCATAAATGTAGCGAAGAAAATCCATCAAAAATAAATGCTTTAACAAGTTCAATAAAATAAGAATTCATACCTTTTCGAGTATTCCAGTCAAAGTAATATTCGCCATTTCACAAGCACGCAGCAAACTACAATGATGAAAAAAGCAGATCCCAGTTAAAAGTCAAAATCATTAGAAAAGCCCCAATTTCCAAAAACGAGATAAACCCTAAAAGCACACGATCAAAAATTAAGCAAAAACCCTAAACACATTGACAAAATTGAAGGGATTTCTAAATTGTCAGCGCAAAATTACTCAAATCAATAGAATTACA
>SNQN01008094.1:3624-21325 GCA_008642245.1 Bassia scoparia | reverse complement strand
ATAGCCAAAGAACAGAAACCATAGATGCTGAAATCACAAACCCAAAATTAAAGAAGTAAAAAAGGTTTAGAAAAAACCAAACACATAAGGAAGTCCAACAAACCCTTAGATGTGATCGTTGGGGTTCGAAGGATACGCGAAGGAGGGTGAATGGTAAGAAGAGTGGTTTGAAGGTGGCGGCTAGAGCCTCGAAGAAGTGTTGTTGCCTGTTATGGTTCGATGTAGCCGTGACAAGCATGGTAATTGGGTTATACGAAATGTTGTTTTGGATCATGTAGGTCATTCTCCTATACCTTCAAAAGCTCGGTATGTTTTTAGGTATAGACAAGAGGCCATAACTCCGAAGTCTAAGAATCGAGTTTTAGTTGATAAAGCAGCTGGGATAGGTTTTAATATGTCATATAGGGCTCTAGCAATTGAGAAGGATGGAGTAGATAACTTAGGATTCACAGAACGGGACTTGAGGAACTTTGTTGCAAAGGAGAGGAAGATTAAGATGGACATGGAAGGAAGTGACGCGGCTGCTTTGGTTAATTTTTTCAAGAAGATGCAAGAGATGAACAAAAACTTCTATCATTGTGAGAGGGTTGATAGGTTTGACCGATTAAAAGACATAATGTGGGTTGACGCAAGGAGTCGGGAAGCTTATCTTGAGTTCTCAGATGTTGTGTGTTTTGACAGCACGTATATCACCAATCAATTCAAGCTCCCTTTCGCCATTTTTGTAGGTGTTAATCACCACGGAYAGACAATTTTGTTTGGTTGTGCATTACTCTCACACGAGGACACGGAGACGTTTGAATGGCTGTTTAGATGTTGGATTACTGCCATGAATGGAGTTGCTCCCAAGGGTATATTGACCGACCAATGYGCAKCAATGAGAAAGGCTCTAGCAACTGTGATGCCTGATACACGGCATYGTTGGTGCCTATGRCACATAATGAAGAAGTTTAGGGAGAAGCTTGGTGCGTACAGTAAGTACCAAGAGTTCAAGAAGTTGCTAAAGGCTGCCATTTATGAGAGTTTAGATCCGAATGAGTTTGAAGATCGGTGGTSTTCAATTGTTGTTCAGTATAATCTAGAGGAGAATGTGTGGTTGCAAGGTAATATTTTGATATTTGTTTATATTGTGTTTGAAGTATAATTATTGTTGTTTCTACTTGTGGTTGCAAGAACATCTTTTGATATTTGTTTTGGTTGATTTGTTTGTTATTGTTGTATTTTCGTAGTTGTTATATTTGCTTTTGCCAGTATTTTACTTGTTGTTATATTTTACTTGTTTTTGTTAGTTTTGTAGTATTTGATAGGATGTTGGATATATTCATTGGTGTTGTGCTATTTAGAGGTAATTCTTATTGTCATTTATAAATTTGTTCTGATTATTTAGTGGAATTTAAATAATTTATGATATTGTAATACGTTGTATGGTCTTTGCTGGAAGGAATTATTATTGTTTGTAATACCTGATTTAATTAGAAATTGTTGTATTTGATGTTTAAAATTCAGCCTGGCCCAACAAAGATTTTTAATGTTTTTAATTGTACAAAGGTCTTTTCGAGGAGCGGGAAATGTGGGTGCCCGCTTATATGAGACATATGTTTTGGGCGGGCATGAAGACAACACAGCGTTCGGAAAGTATTAATAGTTTTTTTTGACGGTTATGTGCACAAAAACACAGCTTTGCACGAATTTGGGACTCAATACTTCTCAGCTATGTAATTTCGTGCGCGTGCGGAGGAGGATGCAGATGCTAGTAGTTGTATTAATGTTCGTGAGTTGGTTAGTGAGTTCCCGATTGAGGTCGAGTTCCAGAAGAGATACACGTCTGATAAGTTTTATGAATTTCAGGTTGAGTGTTTGAAGCTAATGTACGTTAGCCAAGTCTCTAGACAAAAGGTCTCCGACCATGTTTTCCAGCACGTTGTGGAAGATGTATTGTGGATACGGTGCAAGAGATCACGTAGGGATGTACCCACCCAGAAAGTCAGGGAGTATACCGTTACATTTGATTCTTTTATTGGGGATGCCTATTGTGTGTGCAAGCACTTTGAGACGCACGGGATTATGTGCAGGCATATGATCCGTGTGTTTGTTTCACACCAAGTGCAGAAGTTGAATGACAAATTCATAGTTCGTAGATGATGTAAAGATCTTGATAGGTCGTATATGAAGGTTAAGGTAAATGCCGGTTTTGGGTTGAAAAGCGATGAATCAAGGAGGGAGGATACTGTTTTGGTTGAGTTCAACTCCCTGCTTTCGATGGCTGTGAAGTCTGACAAGAATGTGGAGTATGTTGTGAAAGTCATTAAGGATGCTTTGTCTAAGTTGCAGATGGAGGAACRGGGAGAGGCAGGGGCAAAAGAGACGGCTTGTGCGCCTTCAAAGAAGCGTTCAAATGCTGAGGTTAGTCCTGTGTCTATAAAGAAATCTGCTACTGCGACTCAGGAAAGCATTGATGAGATTGGGACCCCTGCGTTTCAATCATCTCCTGTTACTATAGGTGACGGTACGAACACCACCACCGACGGTAATAGTTGTGATCCATCTTTAATAAACGATTCGGTAATCAAGGATCCTCCGCTACCGAAAAATCCTAAGCATCGAACGACGGATTCAAGATATAAATCTGTTTCTGAGGTGAAGAGTACTGGGGCAAAGGGAAAGGCTAAGGGAAAAGCGAAGCCTGTAGTTAAGGTATTTTTTTGCTCTATGTTTTTGTTAGATATGTTTTTTGTAAATGTTTATTTGTTTTCATAGTGTGTCACTAGTGGATAGTTTTTGCTGCTAATGGTTATATGTCGGGTGGTTCACTAAATTTGTCTTCTGAATCAGGAACAAAAGATTGAGGAGTTGATTGAGAAGTATCTCGTGTCGCATTTCCCGCTGGCCTTTCACCAGACAAATAATCAGGCATTATCCTCCGCTACTCAATTACAGCAAGGCTTTAGTGGAAATGCCACACTTCCAATAAATGGGGTGACTGTTCCGTTAGGTCACGTAAACGCAGGAATTGTGAGGAACGAGAWTGGTTCCTGTGCATCAGGTGTAGGGCGTATTCGGGCATCAACMATCGGTGGCATTGCAATTAGCCAACCATTGGTTGGAGCTGCTGTTGGAGCTGCTGCTAAACCAGGCGTTGTTAGAGGCATTTCTTTCTCAGACAACCAACACTGGGCTGTTGACTTGGGCCTTGGTTTGGGCCAAAATTCTAATGGGATGAGTAGCAACTTTTTGCAACCAACCCAAGAAGAGTTGGACCTAAGTCAAGTTCATTATTTCACTAGGCAGATGTAACATTAGATGACAAAGTATTTATAATGTACCTCCAAATTACTATGTTTTTTCTTRTATTTGTATTAAGTGTAGTACCAGAATTTTTTAATAATGGAAGGGTGCTCTGCGTTGTTTATGATGTTTAATATCTTTGAGAATTTGTAAAGTGAGTTGTATTTAATGTGGGGTGTTATTGTGCGAAGCAATTGTGTTGTCTTACAAGCATGTTGTTATTGGTTTGCTAAATGAACAATGTTTTATTGCTAAAATTTTCAACTCAGCAGGCATTGTTACATTGGATAAATTTTCAACTTAGCAAGCATTGTTACATTGGTTAAATGAACAACTTTGCAAGCATTGTTGCTTTGGTGAAAATTTCAACTTAATGAACAATGTTTTATTGGTTAAATTTTCAACTTAGCATGCATTGTTACATTGGTTATCATTTCATTTAATGTCCGCCATGTTTTTCCAATCTACTTTTTGGTTGAAATATTAGTTTGTATTTTACAGGGCCTTTTAATATTAGGGCATGTTTTCTATTGCGAAGGTTGGTGTTAAATTTCCAATTTTATTATTTAGTTGTTATGTTGTTTAATTAAGTAGTCTTTTCTTGCGTCTTTGACGTCAATTGCTTTAATTAATTAGTCTACGTAGGAAAAACAAATGTATAGTGGTAGGTACGTTGTAGTGAATACAGGTATTGTACATCCAAGGAAGTTATCSATTCTAGTTTGTGTATACAGTTTTATTTTATTTATTTGAAATAGATGACGAATAATTTATAATAAAATTACGTTTGTTGTTTTTGAATCAATTTGTTAAATTGTTTGGTAAACGCAAGTAAACCGTAACCAAAATGAAGTGGTATTCGCAATT
This sequence comes from Bassia scoparia, assembly GCA_008642245.1. Taxonomy (NCBI): domain Eukaryota; kingdom Viridiplantae; phylum Streptophyta; class Magnoliopsida; order Caryophyllales; family Amaranthaceae; genus Bassia; species Bassia scoparia. Next base: position 17,173 of record SNQN01008094.1, on the reverse strand, counting down.
TGCGAAAGTAACGTTCTTTTTGTAATTATATTTGTGTAAATCGTATTTATAGGTTTTTGCTAGATAAATCGGTCGATGTTTATGGAATTTAAGGTTGCCTCTTTGGGTGCATTTGTTTTTTCACCTTATGCCTATAGTGAACGAGCCGAGTTTTGACATCATAACATGTGTGGTGTAATTATGGTTATGCAACCATGACCAAAGTTTAATAGTGTTCCCTCATTATGTAAATTATGTTCAGTTGGAAATGTTTCAAATATATTGGTCGTCTATGCTTAATTTATGTTAGTTCTTGTAACGACAAAAAGTAGTTATTTACTAATAAATCCTAGTCAACGTGAATTTATTCTCCTGTTCTGTTTGCTTGTCTTATTATTTTTTATKTTATACTCGTTTTAATATAAAGTCTTTTTAATATACAGTCCTTGACATGATTAATTTGGTCATTAATAAAGTTGTTATTCTTCTGTTATTTGGGTACCTTATGAATCACCCTCGATTAATTTGTTTAATATGATGATTAATTATTCTGTAATTTGGGAACCTTATTTTTTACATTCACTTAACTGTATTGGTCCGCACCAACCTATTGGAGTGGTATGAATGTATTTACACTCTTACTAGTCTCCATTCACTTGTAATTTCTATCAGAGGGTGTGTCAAATGAGTCGTATAAGCAATACCTTTTTAATGATAATTCTGGTCCTGTCTGTGTTTTGTTCTGTCAACGTGGATTATTGGGTAATTTATGGTATTAATTCTTTGGTCTTAGACGAAAAATTAGAAGTATAGGGTAGTTGATGTAATAAATGTATTACGTGTTCATCAATCCATATTTCCGTCTAGTCTTGTCAACACTTTTTGAAATTTACTTGTTGCAGTTGCTTTCTGATTATATTGCAGTACTTTGTTTCGTTCCTTCCCAATGTAATTGTTATTCATAATTATTTTATTTTATTATTGGTAATCCATAGTTATTTGTGCTATAATTGAATTTCTAATGAATTGTTATTTGTGCTATAATTACTATATCCATCGTTGTTATTAGTATTATTTTTTATATTGTTGCAGATATTATGATTATATTATTTGTAACAAGCGTAGTATTATGCTTAAAAATATAAAAGTTGCATCTAACAATAATATTGCATCTAACACAGTTATATTATAACTAAGGATGGTTACATAAACATGAGTCTCAAACGTTCAGTTTTGGGACTAACTGAATTCATGTCCAAAATATTAAGTTACATAGACATTAGTCACAAAAGTTCATCTTTGAGTTTTGACATTAACTGAAAGCATTTCCAAAATATTAAGTTACATTCTTTAAGACAAATTAATTAAGTTAAAGCCATCCTTGGACTGAAGTTTCTACTGGTTGGCCTGGGGCTACTCCATAGAATACATCAAAGCTTACGGCGCAAACAACCTCTTCCTTGTTGCGGTAACCACTCGATCTGGTGGCTGAAAAAAATGGTTATAAAAAAAATGAAATTAATTAACTAACTACACTGGACAAATATAAATTTTGTAATGGAAACATAATTTAGTTCATTAGTGCATTCACCTCAATAGTAGCGGTAAAGGCACATGCTTCACCTTCCCTGTTGTATGCGGTGTTCAACTTCATCGCTGCTTCATCCCACATGATAACCACTCCTCCGCTTATGCCCGCACAGTCAGCCACCTCGTACTTCATTGTGCTTCCTAAAGTTTTGTAAATAGGACCGAACATGTGCCAGTAGCATCTGGCCTCTAGAAGGACAACCATGTTTGGCTTTATCTTGTCCATTAGCAGTTTGAGATTTTCCTTGAATGAAGGCCTCGCTGCTCCCTTACAATTCCATATTAGAATGGTTGTGTTGTGTGGAATACAAGGACTCAATTGGCTTTCCTGCATTGTCGTTTTGACATTGAKTGAGTTGAATTTGTAACGCTTGAATGTGCTGTGACGTACCCTTCTAATTTCCATTTTCAATTGAATTTCGATTGTCTTCATCCTCTCCGAAACCCTCATTGGATGAACTGYAGATGTATATGTTCCCAWGATAACCTTATACTCTTCCTCAGCCTTCAACAAATAGATCACCCCGGTGGTCGGAACTTTCACTTCTGGGTCAAGGATCGGAGCTGCCCATTTTGGGAGAATTTTCTGACTCCAGTACCCTTTCTTGGCTAGCCACCAACGAAGAAGCACTATAAACACTTCAGGAACATCCGCCACCAGGTCGTTGGTGTTTGGCAAGTGACCTGGCTTGAGATCATACCCAATTGTGTCCTTGGGTTGCATATAGAAACCCCATTCACTCCTTTGGGTCAAGAATGTGAACTCTTCATTCGGATTAACAACCAATCCACACACATCAGTGGCACAAAGGCCGCTCAAGCCGTACACATCGGAGTGGTAGTAGAAGTCGAAGTCATTGAAGTTCATCTCGGGCTTAAGCATTTTGGGTGGTAGGTAGTATTGTGTGACAGGCGCCGCCGACACCAAAGACCAGCCCGGAGCACATTCTGAGGGGTTGGCCATTTTGCGATTTGAAAGAGTGATGAACCGTATTGGGAAGACGAAAAGTGGTGGTGTAATTTGGTAATAAATAGAAGACAAAAAGTATAATACAAGTGACCAATTAAGACTTAGCATTATCCGCTTGGTTTATAACAGCAATTTCATATTTAATTTGTCAAAATAACGTTTTGTTACAACAATATTAAAATCCAACACATTACACATGCTGATAAGTACTCGGATTAAATAAAATAACATTTGGTTACATAAGTGTGATTTTATACCGATCGTAGTCTATGACTCGTCATCCCATCTTCCGTACAAATGTGCTCCGTCGACAATACCGGCTTGGTAAATAGTGGCGCCGTTAGTGTGAGCGTAAATGTTTAGAGGTASCATATCTGAGTACAACGTGACTTTCTYCCACTTGATCCCACGAGCCTCTGCCCATTCTTTGTATAGTGCCTTAACCTCGAACGAGTTATCTTTGCAAAATCGATCAACGACCGGGTTGTTTGTCATTTCTTGAATGATGAAAACCGTTTTTTTGTCAGGATTGTTGCTTGGTTTTTCATTTACCGGCATYGGAGTTTTTTTATCCTAGGTAACAAAAACAACAAGTAAAGCATCATTATTATTAAYTTACATTGACTTTTAGGTASAAWCTATCAAATTAGAATGATTACCACACTTACCGTTCCATATGCTAGGATTACTTCCTTACCCCAAAACCCTTCCTCGAATGGAGTGGTCTCGGGGCTTATAAACCGACCTCTATATTTGAATCGCAAGTCAGATGGTCTCACACCTATGACACGTGCGTAGTCCGCATAAACCTTTGCAAATTTGGCGTCGTACGATGTAACGTATTCCATTCCGAAGTCATCCACATCACCACCTTTAACTAGAWACGAACATTTTGGCTTGTTCGGTTGTCGTTGAACAACTTCTGAACTGGTTGCTGAAAGCCTTGATGAGTTKGAATCTTCAACAGAATTTGTTGAGTACGAGCTTTGAGACATAGTGTTTGTTTAMWGTGGAAGCAACTAACAAAAATGTTTACCACCATATTAATAGGATGCATTAAACCGTGACATCTTTAGAAGTGGTTGGTGTTGTACTTCCATTGCAATTAATACATTCTTCTTCAAGCTAATTTAAGTACAGGTCGCATTTATGTTGGCATACATCCAAAATAATAGTAGGTGTCCAGTGATTTAACACATATGTCTGTGTTCGATATATTGATGTCCGAGATTATAACACGCCAGTCTTTGTTTACAATATAAGTGTCTAAAGTTAAAAATGCTAAGTAAACCTTTATGCTTTGAAGAAGATTTGGATAAAGAAGTCACAATTTGAAAAGTGTAGTGAGCTTTCTGAAACAGATGAAGTATATACGTGTTGATGATTAATTTTATTTATTTGTTATCTAAGCATATCAATATATTGCATATAAATCAGTGATAATTACTTAAATTGAATTCACTTTTGTATTTTTTATAATCGAGTACGTTTTTTATGGGACAAATTTTTAAAATTAAACCCTAAGACCCCCCAGGGTTGTCCCTGACATTTTATAGGCCCGGGGCGAAATTAAATTTAAGGGCACCTAATAAGCGATTAATATGAAAAGGAAGAAGTGTATATGAATTTTTTTTTTAAGTGTGTGATGGTAATAACGTATAAAAAATACACTCCGTAATACATTTGGTTTGTACGTTTAGTACAACTTTTTCCCATACACAAAGCTTGTAACTAAAAACAATACGTTGAACGGTCGGATTCACAGTTGGGAGCTGTAATTTTCAAAGGAACAAATTTTACTCTTAATTATGCATCATTTAGATTACGAATTTTTGTCGGCTGTTGTGGAAACCTATTCCGTTGCAATTAAATGACTATGCACTTCTTAGTGAAATGTAATAAATACAATTAAATTGCATTCATACTTTAGATGGTATCAAATTCAATTGCATGAGTTCATTTTGACAGATATTAATATAACACTGACTACCATGGCATTTACATAGACCCAAGTAAATTCGAACAGACTTACTTAATAATATGTAAGGTTACTTTAAAAGTATTTTTCTACTAATTTTAAAATTATGTATCATTAAGGGTTTTTCCAAGCAGATCATAGTGATTTACCATGATCGTGATGACTTGTGTCACACAACCGGAGGAACATCTCCTCCGCTTATATGAGTTTTTTTAGTAGTTTATAAGGTATACATAATCATGTAATGAGTTATTCTACTTTTCAACCGAAGTTATTTAATGAAAGTACAGTTTAGTCGACAAAAACCTTAGTGAATTAATCACAAAAAGTTTATGATAAGTTTTGCGTAAAGAATAACGTTTATAATCGATAAAATGTATTCCGCCACAAAAAATAATGAAATGTAAAACAATTAGATTATACTCTTTCAAAATATGAAATGTAAAACAAGTAGATTACACTCTTTCAAAATATGAAATGTCAAAGAATTAGATTATACTTTTTCAATAGATGAAATGTCAAACAATTAGATTATACTCTTTCAAAAGATGAAATGTCAAACCATAATTAGATTAAACTCTTTCAAAAGATGAAATGTAAAACAAATTTGTGGTACAGAAGTACCTCCTTAGCTCCCACAAATTGTTAAACTTTGATTATATCTTTCAAAATATGAATGAAAATAAAATAATATAAATTTTTTGTAACGTGTTACATACTCCGTCAACTTAACATGTGACCACTTATAACATTTGTAGTTAAAATTGTTAATTTATATAGTTTTTCAAATTTTAATGGTCTATTAAAACCCTTAGTTTTCATCGATAAATTAACTGTCTCGTTGTTTTTAATGGTTGTCCAGTACTATTAATTGTTGATCCACGTCCAAAAATAACCAACCAATTAAAGGGTATATTCTTTCTGGAATTACGGTTAAATCGATAAACAGTTTTACGTGTCAAAAGTAAATGTTATTTTTGCATATGTCAACAGTTGTTTATTAAAAATAAAAGGCACATAACATTTGGAAAAAGTTCCCACCTCTATTTGAAATTGATATTTGTAATCATCTTTCTAAAACTTGTTTGAGAGTCCCGCCATTTCCCCCCAAAAATTTWAAATTTTTCAAGCATGGTTTCAGAAATCGAGTTCCACTATAAATGAACATCTTCATTGAATTTATGTCATCAGCCACTTCCTTTATTACCATAATTGAAGCCTTTCTCCTCCTAAAATTGTTGAACAATGGTTAGTAGAGTTAGATCTGTAAAAACTCTTGTTGTTCAAAGGAATTTTGCACACATTCCTTCTCAGCTTGTGACAAACAGCACCACAATATACCCAACCCCAAATGTACCCCAACTTATTTTCCAAATGCCACTCAACATTGAATCCAAAGCTGAGTATGGCATAGCGTTTGTGTCCGAACCATCAAATGCATTCTTTTCAGCACGACGCTTATCAATCACTTCTATAAAATTTTTGCTGGTGAATCCAGCTTCGCCCCCTCAAGTTTATACAGCAGTCGTGAAAATGTCCAAAAAGGGTAAGCTTCAACCAGCCAATATCCCTGATTTCTCTGATTTGTCCCTGCTTTCATACCCACTTAAATTAACAATTTGGGAAAAATTATTAAGTTCTAATGACGTCGACTCCATATTTGACGTTCTAAACTTGATTGGAAGCCTTACGTCGACATCAATGGCAATGAAGGCAGAAATATTCAGCATGGGCCTTGACACATTTCAACTGGAAATACGAAGTTGCTCAAGCTTCTTCAAGTTAGTCCATGTTGATCCGAAGGTTGTCAACGAGCTGAAAATCACTATCGCAACGAAACCGATTAGTCGTGACCCAAGAGACGGCAGGACGACGTCGTTGCAGATAAAAGCTGAGCCAATCGATGTGGGTCAGGAGTACAGGAACCATTGTATGTTGAGAAACGGCAAATTGGTAATTGCTATATGGAATTGCAGGGGAATGAGACGTAATGGCTTTTATGACCTCTACGACTACATCGTGGAGCATTTTGCTGCACATGTGGTTATACTTACTGAGTCTCGAGTCCCGAATTTTATAGCCAAAGAAATATTGTAGAATAAAATGTGTAGTTCCATGGCAACCACTAAAACAACGGGGCTAGTCGGCGGGGCTGCAGTTGTGGCTCATTATGGTGTGGCAAGAATTACAAAGGGATTCGATAACCAACATAGGTCAGAAGTTGTAATCGACATTTTGTAGTTAAGCTTTGATAATGTGTTCTTTAAATCGATATTATTAAATTAATATCAACTATAAAATGGTAAGCAATGGATGTTATATATATTTGTATTGGTTGTCGTTTGCGATGTGTTTTGTTTACTGACTTTTGAAAAAGTAGATTACATAAGTGTTCTTTTATAATATGGATGCTAAACAAATATACAACAAATAGGCCCAACATCTTCGAATGGCCCAAAACATCCATTTAACCTAAACTAACACCTGCACTATCTAATTTAACCTAAACTAACACCTGCACTATACCATAAATGTAACTCAAGGGCAAGTATTTTTGAATACATTACATTTTACTATACTCCAAACTTCAACTTGTGAGGAAAAAAAATTATGGAAGAAGAGGACATGAACGGAGCTGCTAGTCTAGGCAACGACGAAGACGACATGATTGAAGCACAGTACAGCACTCCAGCTAACCGCGGGGTGAAGAAGAGGCGGAACCCAGGCAATGGAATCCAAATCAGGAGCCCTGTTACGAAAGACTCCTCCCGCATGGTTCTAAGTCCGTTCCAACCACCTAGAAGACACACCCAAATCAACAAAAATAAGGGAAAGCAGCCAATGCAACCAAATGTACAAACAGAAACGAATGTCACAGAAAACAATGAAGAGGAGGAGATGCAGCGTAGAGAACTTCCTCTGGTGGAAATTAGACACCATCGAATCCCGGGACCTGCTGGCGCATACCAGGCAGCCATGCATCGGGTCAAGGGGGTAGTAGATCCAAAGGGAAAAGCACCAGCATGCACTCCCATATCAACACRGGAATTTGTTGCTCGTTTTGATWAAGACCTAGGCGAGGAATTCCACAGAGAYCCTTGGAGTTTYGTAATGGTAACATTGACAYAAGGTAATAAGTTTWGCAAAATTAATTTTTTCAGGAGCAAGTTAATATTTCCAGTATAAAAAAACAAAATGAATAACCTTTGTTATTTTACAACCCCAGAAATGGAAGAAAGCATCCCCATCGCAAAGATTCGCATCCAACAGCCAGTTGGGGGAATGCCGCAGAGGTTAGACAAGGTTGTTGCATACATCAACGAATCCACACCAAACGGTTTTGGTGACTATAAAGTTAAATTGAAGGTACGATTTGTTTACGGTAATTATTAAAAAATATCCCTCATAAATATTTGACAAAACAACTTGTATCTACAACTTGCAGGATCCAACAGGGGCAATTTTTGCAACAATTCATCATAAGGCAGTAGAGATTTACGGACTGCAAATTACAAAACCTAGAACTATAATATTCCTCATGAAGGTGCCTATTTTATTTTCAGTTACAATCAATTATGTTATGAAAAATGGATACTAATAAATTTTTGTATTAGGTTGTAGCCTTCTCATTCAAACACGCACCAGCTTCAGAAAGCGTATACCTTAACATAACGCAAAGGAACATCGCAAAAATAGTGACACCGGATTGCATGGTCGTTGAGCTTAACACCCACAATGAGGATCCACTGCCACGAAGTCGACCACATGCTCAAACCCAAAATTTCGATGTCCCTCAAGACCTTAGCCAATTGTACAACAGTTTGGTGTAGGTAATTGTTCTAGGTTATTAAAGGCCCATTTTAATTCTATGTACACCTAGTATTTCATTTTAATTATGTAACCGGTGGTTAACTATATTGAATGCAAATTGGGTACTAGCTCTACCCCTTCCATCTAACATGCATTTATTTTTCTCCCAACTACTAACTAACATCCTTTATATTTAAGTTAAACATAACACTATATTCAACAACAACAATTTATGCAATTACAAATCAATCACTACAAAAATCTACAAATATGAGAATCAGAACAGGGTGTGAGGGGATTGATCATGTAACCGGGGGAGGGTTTGAAATTGGTAAAATTACAGAATTGTGTGGGGAGAGTGGTATAGGCAAAACACAATTATGCCTTCAAACAATGGCCAATATTCTGCAAGAAGAGCAAGGATTCCATAATTGGGGCGTCTACATATATTTTCTTCAACCATTTCCAGCTGGACGCCTACGACAACTATGTAGAGCCTCTGATTGCGACCCTATGGAAAGAGTCGTTGTGCTCAAGGGTTCGACTCCAGACGAGCTTATACAATTTGTTAACCAGTTGGATGTTATTCTACGTGACCGGTCTTCCAAGGAAGGGAAGCCTAAGTTAGTTGTCGTGGATTCAATTTACGGTTTCATAACATCATACTTCCCAGACACACGAACTGGCTTTGAAGAAAGAGGTCTAGTTATTAGGTCTGTGGCTTACGGGTTAAGGGTGCTAGTTGAACGACACAACATCATACTTCCCAGACACACGAACTGGCTTTGAAGAAAGAGGTCTAGTTATTAGGTCTGTGGCTTACGGGTTAAGGGTGCTAGTTGAACGACACAACGTCGCCGTGCTAGCAACTAACTCTGCAGTGACCCACAACGGCCCACCGGGACCTAACTCATTCTGGACTACTGGTGTCCAAGTACACCCTGGTGTAGGCCATCACTGGGACCGATACATAAACAACAGATACATAATGACAAAAGTAATAACACAAGGAGGAGAGCAAAGATGTTTCAGGCTGCTTGAAGGCTCAACATCAACAACCAATCAATACTACAATTATTCTATTGTTGCAACAGGAGTCATCTGACATCACATGGGAAAATATCGTCCAAAAAACACTACGTCAATGATTCGCAAAAACACATGAACTACAATCCCTTCAACTACATCAAAACTAGCATGTCAATGAGTCCTCAGTTCATGTGATATTAGTTAAGTAATCTAACAATGTACTAGTCCATTCAAASCCACTATTATTTCAATCAGTCCATGTATTTCTTAAGCATTTCTATGACATTATTTTTCTCCTCGTTATACTGCGACAAGACGTGTTCTGCTAGAAGTGTTTCTCCAGCCTTAGGACCCTACAAGTAACCAACCACCAGACCAATTAGCTACAAAGACGACACTGTCATACAAAGACCAACCAGCAATAAACGCAAMAAACCTTGGCGCAACAGAACTCAAGACGGCAAGCAGTACGCTTTATCCCAATTAGCATCTCCAACCYTGAGTTGACTCTGAGGGAAACACTAATGGAGATTACTTCTTTGGATAATATCAACACACAACAACATAATCACTATAAATACAAATTCCAAAAAACACTTAACACTTACGCGTCTCCTACAACATGGTTTACTGGTACCGAGTAACAAGCAAAGGGATGACAACATAAATTCCATGTCGGCTGACATAGCTTCACAAGTTCATCTATCCCATTTTTCTGAACACACATACAATCAGCTACAACATATAACACAAAACACATTCAAAACAAACATATACCAAAATAAAAATTCCAAAATATCTCACCAGTTTCAGAACCTCCTCGTGATGATTGCTTGCTGCAGAACCAGGATCTAAAGGATCTAAAACCACGACATCTCCATTTGAAAAAGAAAACACAGCACACCACCATTGAGAACGATTCAACACTGGGACAAACACCTGTTGTCAGGATAACAAGTTAACTCCTAAGGACTTTAGCTCACATATTTAACATACTTTGAGACAACTCAGACACTAACCCAGTTAAACTTGTCAACAGATATATCAACAAGTCGACTAGCATAATTAATTGCATCAGGAATATCAGACAAAGTCCCAACTGAGGTATTCAGGACATTAGACTGCGAAACAAAAAGTACAACAACAAGTTAACATATAAATTTTACTAATACAAGAAAACATAAAATATAATAATTCAACAAAAAAGTCAACATCGAGACCGCACCGCAAAGGCCGGATCCAACATTATCCTTCGACTGCGACCAACGAAGAAATCATCCCACATCCTATGATTAACAGCTAAAGCAGCACGTACATACTATCGTGTCCCACCAAAAACCAAAAACCATAAATGTAACATAAAAAGAAAACAAATATCATCATATAAACTAACAACATAAGACAACAACAAACAAAGTACAACCTTACATTAGCCGACAAAAAACCAGTGGCATCGTCCGATAACAAAGTGGAGCATTCTGAAGCACTAGCAGCATGCTCCCCACACTTCAAGAGGGTCACATCCCTCCCACCAAGCAACTGAAACGATATCAATGCAAACCGTGCGAGCTTGCTCTGGTACCTACCGAACCCACGAGGCTACCATTGTTAAACGTACATACCAGATAGCGCGGCTGAAGGCTTTATTTTCCTCTGCTTCCTAGTATGCGAAAACTTGCCACAATTACCACCAACTTCATGTCCATCTTTGGCTGCAGATGGACTCAAAGAAATCCTAATCTGATCTTCTACTTGCCCATCACAGCCATCATTTTCCCCAGCAACAACTTGATCCTCACCCCCAGATTCGTAAATGGGACTACCAACAACCTCGTGATTAAGACCATCACTCAAATCCTCTTGCAAGGTTTCATCATCCTCAGTTCTAGCCTCGACATCACACAGGTGGCCACTGGGACCAGAGGCCCATTCGTATCTGGGGTTGGTGCTACTTGACAAGTTCAAGTCAACACCACATAAATTATTTCCAATAACAGATTCATTGCATTCCACTTCACCTACGGTAGCTCTAACAACTTCGTCCAGTACCCTCTCGAATCCAGGTGGAGGAGAGTCACTATCAGCAACATCGGCAGCATCAAATTCTTCAACTAAACCAAAAAACAATTACTAAGGTCTCAAGCAACCCAATTCAAATACACACTTGAACCGCATGAAAATTTCTTTATTAGATGAAATTTGTGTTTTTTCAATGTTTTATAATTTTTTTGGAATTGGTTTCCCCCAAAAATTTTTTGTGGTTGGGGTTTTATGTAGGCCTGATGAGCGGAAGGCGTAGTGAAAGGATGCAAACAAGCGTTTTGATATTAATCCACGGTGTTTGTAGTATGAATCCTTTGACAATGTGATTCCCTTTTGATGGGATTATAATCTCCTTTTAGTCCAATGATTAAATTTTTGAATTTGTTAATGTAGACAATAGCGCTGCCGTTTGGGAAGGTTGAAAGCCGGAATGTGTTGTCTGAGATCGTTGTTGGTATCAGTCTAACGTGGTAAACCCCCATATTTCTGGTTTAGTGTGTTATATTTGTCATATTTGTGTGTGATGAATTATTTGAATTATTGTGCAGGAAACTGAATATTTAATTGCCGAATTGAGATTGGTTTAAACTTTTGGAAAAATTTATGAGACGAATTTAATTGCGGTTAAGCCAAATGCATGTACCCGTTGGTGCATATTTGCAAGTTGTTGTGGTGCGCTGCCAAACTCCTTTATTGCTAGCCAAACCCGTGTCGATTGGCTGAACAAGCTTTATATTACTCTTGATGGTGTTCGATTTCTTTGTCAAGTTGTTCAAGTGCAACTGGATTCTCGGCATTCCGATTGGAAGACTGAAAGTTCCTTGCGTAAGCGTTGCTCTAATGCCGCCAAAGAAGAAGCTAAGAAAATTCAGGAGAAGTATTAGTAACAAGGTCGAAGTACTAACGGTATATTCTTAGTACCCTTTGTTACGGTATTGAGCGTAGTACACTTGACGAGTTTGAGTTCAACGTGGGTTCCTAATGTTCTTTATGGGCCAGGTTCTTGACCCAACGACGTCGTATCGCATAAATCTGTTCCTTGCTTCCAGCCTAACCTAGCTTGATGCGAAGGACTATGATTGGTGCTCGCTTTTTTAGAATATCTTGGTATTATGCGATTCGTAACTTTGGGAAGAGGTTTTCCAATGGTTTTCTGCTGGATGTGTGGTTATATGATTTTTTTGGCGTATGTTATTTGGAAGGTGTTGTTTTTGTTGTTTATTTTCTTCCTTTTTTTATCCATACGGTTTTATTATTTTAATCATTTTTTTTTTAGTCAGTTCGCCACTGAATTCAATGGTTACAAAGTTTTCAGATATTTATCTCGATCGACTTAGCAAGAACTCCACCGATTGGGTGTGGCCGTAGGATAGTTGTCTGGTCTCAAGCCTGAAATAATAAAGCGCAGGACGAAGATTCATTGTAGGGGTGATTAGGTTCTTGGGGTATGTTTTGAACCACTATTAATTAGTTACGTTGTTGATGTTGTTTTTTAATAAGTCTAATTTGTTGTTACGATGGTTTATTTTGTGGACTTGCTTATTTGGAAAAACCCCCTGGGCAGCACGTGACGGTATGCCTCATGGCAGCGAGCTGCCATGACTGTGCGATTGTCTGGGTGTGTTCCTTTCGTCTCGAGTACATTGGGTGGCTCGACAAGGGAAAAATCTCCTCCATCAAAGAGCCCGAATTTAGGTAAATTTTTGTGCTAGGCTTCAATTGTATTTTGAATTTTGGGTTGCTTGAGACCTTAGTAATTGTTTTTTGGTTTATTGAAAATCTTGATGCTCCGATGTTTGCTGATAGTGACTCTCCTCCACTGATTCGATTCAGAGGTTACTGGAACGAAGTTGTTAGAGCTACCAGTAGGTGAAGTGGAATGCAATGAATCTGTTATTGGAAAAATTATCATGTGGTGTTGACTTGAACTTCAAGTAGCTACCAACCCCAGATACGAATGGGCCTCTTGGTTCCAGTGGCCACCTGTGTGATGTCGAGGCTAGAACTGAGGATGATGAAAACCTTCAAGAGATTTGAGTGATGGTCTTAATCACGATTGTTGGTTAGTCCCATTTACGAATCTGGGGTGAGGATCAAGTTGTTGCTGGGGAAAAATGATGGCTGCTGATGGCAAGTTAGAAATTCAGATT
>SNQN01008093.1:13032-23673 GCA_008642245.1 Bassia scoparia | reverse complement strand
AATTAAAACATGAATTTAAAACATGGAAAGAAGAAGAAAAATAAGAAGAGAAAGAGGAAGAGGGAGGACCGGCGGTGGGTCTTGGCGGCAGTAGGCGGCGGCGACCCCGGGTGGCGGCAGTAACAGCGACCAACGCAACAACCACACTACAGCGGCAACAACAACACAGCAGAACAACCCAACAGTGCAGCAGCAACAACGCAGCACGCAGTACTATAGTCCGGTGGCTGCGCAAACGGCGGGGGTAGCAGCGGGCAGTGACGTCGGCGGTGAGGGAGAGGCAGCAACGCACAACAACACCACCTTCCTTCTTCCTTCGGTTTTGCTCTCACGTATTCTTCTCTTTTTTTTTTTTGAAAACTCAGAGTGAAGGGAAAAGTGGCATGAAGTGTGTGTAAAGAAGGATAAAAACCCTTTTTATAATGTAGGCTTTAGTAAGATAAATTTTGATTATCTTTTCTTCTTTTTTTTTGATAAACAATTGTTTTGGATAAAATAAAATAAAATCAAGTAAAAAGATATTATGAAATATAACTTAAGCGAAAATGAAAAAAATTAAATAGAATTTAAATAAATCGAATCGTTTTATACAATAATTATTTTATGTTTATAGGAAAATATAATTATAAATATCAAGAAATTACGAGGGATTACACTCGGCCACAATAAGAAGTGCCGTACTTGTTTTGGGATTAGCATGTGAACAACAGTCAAGCGACAATTGGATGAAGTTTCTTCAACGTGCTCAAAGTAAASACAATGTATGGAAAACAATGCAAGTGGGGTCGCCTCGAGCAAGTGGGGTCACCTAAAGTGTAGAATGGGATTCCCAGTATTTCTCCCACTCTAATGTGTTGCCCGAATGCAAGCACTTGTCCTCAGGACGAACTGTTTCAACGGCGGGGATAAGCTTAACTTTCCCTAATTGCCTCATCACCCTTGAAAGGAAATAAAAGGTCAACATGGTTAAGCTAGCCACACACACATATGGAGACAAGTGAGTACTACGNGGGATTACACTCGGCCACAATAAGAAGTGCCGTACTTGTTTTGGGATTAGCATGTGAACAACAGTCAAGCGACAATTGGATGAAGTTTCTTCAACGTGCTCAAAGTAAASACAATGTATGGAAAACAATGCAAGTGGGGTCGCCTCGAGCAAGTGGGGTCACCTAAAGTGTAGAATGGGATTCCCAGTATTTCTCCCACTCTAATGTGTTGCCCGAATGCAAGCACTTGTCCTCAGGACGAACTGTTTCAACGGCGGGGATAAGCTTAACTTTCCCTAATTGCCTCATCACCCTTGAAAGGAAATAAAAGGTCAACATGGTTAAGCTAGCCACACACACATATGGAGACAAGTGAGTACTACGCCCAGTTTTGGCCTATTCTGGTCGATTTTGCTCCTTTTGCTTGCTCCCATGCACTTTGCCACGCAGTTCTTGGTCCAACCTAGGTCCTTCCCTGCAATTTCAAGGAGGAATGAGCCAACATTCGCCTCAACAACGCAACACAACATGCATTGCATATGGAGACAAGATGATCGACGTCGTCTTAGAAGTTTAAATACATGCAATGCATATAGTCAACAAGTTAACTTTTGCAAGTTGTAGTTAAAGCTTGGCATTGCAAAATGAGCTGTGTCTAGAATTGTGCACAAGTCTAGGCATATTTACACAAGCATTCGAGTCTAAACTAGAGTCGAGTCAAGTAGAGTGAAGTTAAGCAAAAGTCAACAAATAAAACTAAATAGGTCTAAGCTAAGTCCTAAAATGAACAAATGCAAAGCAAGGGTCACCCCCTTTCCTACAGGTGACAAGTACATCTACTGCTCGCAACACGTCGAAAAGCCAAGGGAAGCTAACACTTGTAAAGCAGACTCGTCCAACAACTCATCAGGGAAAGAAACTGAGTCGAAGGTCTAGGCTGAGAACGAGAAGTCGAAGCGTTGCCCGAGAACCTCGTGCATGACGAGGTCGAAGCTCTACCCCGATTGTAGGCCGCTCTCATCCGCACATCGCCGTTGACGTCAGCATCCTCATCCTCGCCCTGACAAACCTGCAAAAGGATTTTCGAGTCAAAAATGGGTTCTTGACCCTGCAAAGAGTTGGAATTACAAGATTTGATACACTTACTGAGTCTCTCAGTTGACACTAGGAGTGTCTCTCAGTTGACACTAGGAGTGTCTCCAAGCATCTATCACTCCTACCAGCCTCATAACACCTGCCCGAGGAATCTATTTCACAAGTCAAGCAAGTTAGCACATTAGTGAATATTGGCATGAAAAGACAGAATCAAGCAAATAAAGCATTCCGTACCTGACTAGCTCCAGGGGGCATCGAGTTCTGAGCGTGTCTACTGGCTAGAGGGGCAGGCTCAATAAACTCGTTCGAGCTTGGGCAAATCCTCAAGTCAACAAAGGGGATCTCCCTAAAGTCGTAGTCAGGTCGCACAAGCCAAACTAAAGTTAGTGCACAATTAACAGAAAGCAAATGTAAAGAAAAGGTGTTGATAAACAGGACTCATACCTCGGCAACTAGCCCGACTTGGGGGGCTAGCCGCTTTTCGATAAAGCGTTCATAGGTGCCCTGACCCCTAGCACTTAGGAAGAGCTGGTACTCCGCCGCCTTACCATGACTCAAGTGATTATACAACGTGGTAGCTAGTAGATCCTCATCTGTCATAGTTTTTGGAGGATCTTGAGGCACTGTAGGCTTAGAATAACTATGCTGCCTCACCACACGCTCCCCAAGGTACCAAACAGGCGCTTGAGGCCCAGAAGATGCATCGCCTTTTAGCGAGCTCGGCCGTTGTAGCAAACATCCTCGGCCTTTCATTCCCTACTCGCCTCCATGGACGCCACTCCACCTGTAACAAGATGTGGTTAAAATCGCAAGCATTCAAAGAAAATATATAAGTAAAAGGCAACGAAACTCACCTCAGTTAGGTTTAAGCGGCGGAAAATCCACTTAGGCTGTTGGAGTCCGCCAGTCCAAGACAGAGTGTCTCGGGGTGTCCACTGCATCATCATAGACCACCGAGCAGGCTGTGCATGGGGAGACAACCTATACACCAGGCTCATGCGTGGAAAGTACTCATACATCCAATACTGCAATTATAGCTAATAGGATCAGCCAACAAGGATAAATCCAATACATATAAGGCAGTAAAAGTCATAGTAAATTACCTCAAGCGCTCTCCAACAGCCAGCTAGCGTAGGAACTACAGCGCCATCCAACTGATGGCTGCACATCCTCATAGAATACACCAGAGCAGCATAGCCAAATCCGCCTTAGTCATAGGAGGAAACAGCAGAAAGGTCCTCCAAAATAGGGAGAAAGCGGAGGTGAACTCTTCTCCCTTTTGGTGGAGTGTTGAAAGGACGACTCCAAGCTCATGAAGCCATGATCGTCCTAGCGACAAGTTGAAAGTTGGCTTGATGTCAATCACATGGAATCGAACTCTTCTTTCAATTGGCCCTATACTGATGTTGAGCCATATTACACCTAGAGTATCCCTCTTGCTATTATCATAGATCTGAATAGACAGATTGTGAGGTGTCATTTCATTCTGGGAGATGCCAAGCTTTTGTGCGGTCCTTAGGGGACATAAGTTGATTGCGGAGCCATTGTCGATTAGTGTCATTGGCACATTGAGATTCTTGCAAATGACATAAATGTAGAGAGCTTTGACATGATCGTTCCCTTCCTTTGGAAGATCCTCTTTTGAAAAGGTAATGGAGGGAGTGTAGGAATCTCGCATAATAATCCCACCATTACTGCGGGAGTAGTGTCATCAGGCACATTCATTTAGGCGAGTGCCTTGAGAAGCGCACCACGATGGCTCTTGGAAGCCACTATGAATTGCCGTATGTTTATATATGCCTTTACGTTCTTCAATTGTTTGATGATGAGGTCCTCCTCCTATAGAAGAGGAGGTGGAGGCGGAGTAACCAGGGCATTCGTTTGATCCAGAGTCGTGCTGAGGCGACCTGACCTAGTGTTTAAGAGAAGGTGCTGGACAATAAAGAACTTCAAAAACTGCGTTCTCTTCTTGGAAGGTAGTGGTGAAAGCAGTTTGAACACTGTCATTATGTAGACATCTTCGTCATCACTAGCCCATATTCCAATGACCTGATGGAAGAGGTGGGGTATGGCCAACTAAGGAAATGGTTGTCTTATTGGTGCAATGAGAGCGGTATGTAGGATCAAAAGAGTCATCACCCGTTTCTATCATGGACACTTGGGTGTGTTTCTTGGAACCTATGAGAGGAAAGGGAAGACGTCCGTCGTCTATCAAGTCTTGGACCACCTCCTTTAATGTGTGGCATTCTTCAGTGACTTGGCAATGTCCTTTGTGGTACTTGCAAAACTTGTTTATGCTCCCATTAGGAGGCCTTTTCTCCAAAGGAGGGTTAGGAGTAAAACCTTTTTGAACAATGACGCCAATTGCCTTGAGGTGCTCAAAGGTTTGGGCAAGGGGCATGCCTAGTTGGTGTACCTACGCTTGTTGCGGATTGTAGGTATTTTCATAACAGTTTTCCTTTTAAGAAAATCATCGATCCTCTTCATTGCCCTGTTCATGTGAGAAGTAATAACCTCCACCATGTTGGTTGTTGGTTTTTGTTCATTGTCATTCTTACCAATCTATTCTTGCGGGCTGTTTTCCGAGGATCACTTCCTCAAGAATCTTAAGGACTTGGGTGTTGGACTTCTCTGTGAGTGACTCGGAAAGCCGATGAGTTGAGGGTCTCATTCCGACGCCTAAGGAATGATCACCTTGTTATATGAGGACTATTACATGACTCGATGACTTGTTTGTTATGTATGCAAAGCTAGAGTCCTTAGTTTAAAAGCATGTAGCATGTTTTCACACTAGCATGAGCCCTATATGCAAACGAAAAAACAAAAGTCCACCCACTTGGAGTCAGTTGCTACGTTTTCAAACAGGTCAGTCCGAGTGTCCAAGAGGGTCCTGTGAATAGGCCTAGAGCGGTCCTTAACACATCCATCCTGCTGTGATGATCAAAGGAGGTCCAAACCATTACCGCTTTGTAGGGCACACAGCCGTGCGTTATGATGGGGATGGGCATCAAGCTTAAGAGTTGGTTACATAGGTAGTGCACCAGCGCCAATCTTAAGCAAGCCCTCCGGTCTTATCTAAAGTGTAGAACACCCTTATATGAGACGTGATGCCTAAAAAGAGGATACTCAGTTCCAACGAACTAAGTACCGCGTAATACAGGATGCCTAACACATGTCGTCTTAAGGACGCTGAATTCGCATAACACTTCGAGTATTTCCCACACATCACTAAAGGTAATAGCTTTCGTGAAATCCCCAGTGAAGTCGCTAGAAAACTGTACGGGCGTCGGGGCGTCTAATAAGTGCCAAAAATGCTTTACATTTAGGCACTTAGTTTTTCCTTATTTTGGCCAACTTGTGTGTTTTCGATATCTTTTCACAAGCCTTTTGGTTGGTTTTCCACTTTGTATAGTTTAGTAGAGTTTTGTTAGCTTTTAGTGGTTCTTTTCTATTCATATACACTAAATTGCAATTATTGTGAATGTTTGTAAGTTGCCTAAGTGTGCGCATGTTAGTTTTCTGCCTTGTTACTTAATGGCGTGGTTGTATTTGCTAAAGTTGAGCCTTTAAGCGTTTGAATTTATTCTGTAACATCTTCTGTAAGCCATATCTTTTTGCACACTTTGAATTTGCAGGCAATACTGTTTGTGTTGGAAAGTAGACTCCGAGAGCTTTCCAACGGTATATTACAAGCTGCAATCAGATCAATGAGCGAGAAGTTATGGCCACTTGAATTCAAGGTAGTTGAGTAGGGTAGTCGGAAGCCAAAAGCGCGCTCACGCCTTTTCCAGTTCGGCCCGCGTCTCTTGGTTGTCCCGCGCGTAGGCCTGCGCCTGTAGACCCTCCACTCTATTCTAATAGAAAATCCGAGTGTGCGTGCATCGTAAGGCTGGCCCACGCCTAGGTTCGGGCCTCAGTGTTGCCCGCGCCAACATTTCCAAATTCGATTTTAAACGTGCGCGCATTTCGAGGTTGGCCTGCACCTCACTGTGGCCCGCACATACGCCTCGCGCCTCCCTAGCAAATACATGAATTTTCTCTTCTTCTTCTTCTTCTTCTTCTCCTTCTTCTCCTCCTTCTTCTCCTCCGATCCTTCTTCTTCTTCTTCTTCTTCTTCTTCTTCTTCTTCTTCTTCTTCTTCTTCTTCTTCTTCTTCTTCTTCTTCTTCTTCTTCTTCTTCTTCTTCTATTGAAGTTTTGCTACTTTGCATGTAAAGAAAAAATTACTCAAATTGAAACAAAAGCAACTTCAAGTGAAGTTGGAAATCTTGTTGGGTTTTGGATTTTATGAAAAGCAATAAAACCAAACTAAGTTTTTAAAACTTAAGCACTTAATGCCTTCCCTGGCAACGACGCCAATTTGAAAGACGCTCCCTTTGAGTCGTTGAACTAAACCAAGAAGGAGGCTTTCAAATACTATTTATAAGCCTAAACTTAACACTACAATATGTGTAGCGCAAGTCAAGGGTCGATCCGCAAGGGAGGCTAAGGTGAAGCACTTAACCAACTAAACTAAGTTCGGGTGTTTAAATTAGAATTTTGGTTTAAAAGCTAAACCTAGAAGTAAACTTGAAATAAAGGTTTTGAAATCAAAAATTCAAAAAGTCTAGTAACACTAGTTGCCCAACTATATAATGGATAAATATGCCAATCAAAGTTTGATCTCAATTTAAACATTAAGGGTAATTGCACTAGTACAAAAAAGGTCAAAAGCTGCGCCTCAAATGCTGCGGTTGTTTGAAAACCGCAGCATTTGAGAGTCAAAAGCTGCGGTTTTTAACGTAACCGCAGCATTTAACCTGGCTTAGAGGCAAAAAAAAAAAAGGAAAACTCGCAAAAGCTGCGGTTTTGTGATAACCGCAGCTCTTTTGAGTTTAATAAAAAAAGCAACTCAAATTAACACGCGGCTACAACAGTACAGGGGCATTGTATACTCAAATTAAATAAAAAAAAAAGCAACTCGATCATCACTCATTCACTCGAAAACATATTTCAAACAAACGTAAAACCCCCGAAAACGTAACAAACACTTCGCCTTCTGCCTTCGCCGTTGCACCCCCGTCGACCACCGACCACCGCGCACCCCGTCGACCCACACCACCGCGCACTCCGTTGACTCCACCGTCCGACCAATTCACTTCTCTTCTGCCTTCGCGTTGCTCAGTCGCTGCAGTCTGCCTCGCCAAATGTGCACCACTGCTCCGTCGAGTTCTGCCGTGCTCCGTCCACTCACCCACTGCACCCTCGCCGTCTCACCCCACCGTCGCCAATTGAAGACAAAATTAGGGCTTCCCAATTGCGCTGCTCAGCCTTCCCAATTGCTCGTGCTCAACCCTCGATCAGGTTTCTCTCTACTTTTCTTTCCTTTTTGTTATTGAATTATATACGAAATTCGTTTTGATTGCAATGTGAGTTTGAAATTTTGGTGTTTTTTATTTTTTGATATACGATTTATATTTTTTTGATACGATAGCACTGACTGAAGGGCTTATTGATTATAAACGAAAATTGATGAACAAACAACAGGTAAACGATTTCTGCAATTACAGAGAAGTTAGTAAGTGCACAGATATGTTAATTTACCACGAGAATAATTAGAGTGCAATGAATAAATGCTACTTCCTAGACTATACCTAGTGCAATTGTGATATCATAAAACTGCAATTTGATATAAAACTGAAAGCAATATTATTGCTAATCAACCAAAGCTACTGCATCTTGCCAAGCAAGTCCTACAAATGGATGGACACTCAGTGCAGCCTTTTTGTATGCAACTTTTACTTGAGATAAGTAATTAAATCCGTTAAGGTAACTGGCGCCAACCAAGTTCAGGGCAAGCACCTGCTTATTCAAAACCAAATGGAGAGTTGAGATGTCATACAATCTCCCAGAAAAGTTCAACTCAATCCATAAAAAGATAGTAAAACATGAGCATATAAGCGTATAGCGTAGCCTACGTAGTCAGCCAGCATTACTGTGCAGAAGTTGATCTCATATAATCACACATATCGAATAGCTTTAATATATATTTTAAGGATATACAATGACAACCATATACTGAGGATGCACCTTGAACGAGTGCAAAGTTGGATGGATTCTGTTTTTTTAAGCCTTCACAAAAGCTCGGCTTTGTAAAGTTGGATGGATTCTGCAAAGTTGGATGGATTAAGATCATATGGTTAACAGAAATTAAAATTTATTAATAATTTTGTAAAGACAATATTATTTGTATTATTAAAAAAGAAAAAAAAAATCGATCTAGATAAGGAGATCTGAATCATGTTTGATTTCATGTCATAAATTTTCGATCTAGTGAAGTCGGAGTACAAAATCAAGTAATAATTTATGGTCATATATCATTAGTTTATGTTCATATTAGAGTAAATCAAGTCATTTTCATTTTAGGCCCAGCACCAATCAATTTAATGAACTTCAACTGGAATTTAGTATTCATCACATAATCAGTGCCAAGTAATCCTATAAATCAGTATATCACATAACAGTGTACGGGTATACAGTCAAAAACAGCCAGGCCACATCGCCCACATGAAAAAATGTTAATTATGTTGTTTACTTTCAAGTAGAGTGATTTTTAATTAGTAAATCAAGAACCATTATATTCAATTAATTAAAGAAGTTGTAATTTCCAAATAACACTTATAAATGAGACGAAAAGAGTTGGATATATTACCAGAGCATAAGCACCAGAAGCAACAGCGCTAAGAACCACCTATTTGCTCAAGAGTTTGTGTTTTTCTCTTCCTTATCATAATCCTTGGTGCTCTTACTTGGTGACCCCTATCTCCTCTCCATACGGTCTCTTGAACTATTTGTGCTTCGTGCTCAGTATAAGCATACACTTGAAAGCTTTATACTAAACCAAAGTATGCTAAAAAAAATGAACCATAAATTGCATAAAAATAATCACTGCAAGCATGCCACAGAAATAAAGTATATATCTCAATACATTGTGTATATAAACTGAAAGCAATGAAAGCTTAACTATGGACAAAGACATAGAGATATAGATGAAAAAACTGTTCAGAATACTATTGATTAACTAATTTGTGTCCAGGCTAATAGCCTATACAATGATAATTAAATACAATGATAAAACAATTAAACATGATAAGAGTAACTAACCCTTCATTCCGTTATAGCTAGGCCTATTTCATACTTAGTTGTTGTAAATTTCGCGCTTGATAACTAGACAAGGTGAAGCCACTACATCAAATAATCTTGTTAACAAATAAGACTGTTAAACCTGGGTAATTATATAAGCCCGGATATTCTAAAAATTTAATTCTATGTATATTAGCCAATTTAATGTCATATGTATATTGAGCCTTTTATTCTGTGTGTTTGCTTTTGATATTTCTGCCATTTGAGCCCTTTTGAATTTTGTTTCTATATATTAGCAGCATGTCATTGATACTTTGATCCCTTAATGTTCTCTTAGAATTGCATATGGGACTTGAATTAGTTAATGGTGGAATCTTAAATATAGTGGAAGTTGATTAAAAAATATAGTTGAATCTTAACGTTCTTAGTTGATTAAAAAAATAGTGGAATCTTAACATCTTTAATTAGTTATTTAATTCCTTAAATTAAAATCTTATCTTATATTGCTAATTTCTATTGATAATATATTTCTTAAAATATTTGCTTATTAAAACTTCAACGCGATTTCTAGTGTTAATAATAACACACCAAATAAGGCATTACAATCATCTTTCTCTCTCACTCTCGACAATTTTTAATATATTGTATTCTAAAGATGGAGAAAGATCGTCTTGATGTATGGTGAAAACGAGGAATTGTTGATAGGTTGAGGGAATTTTGTAATTCGGCTTTAGAACATCAACTCCGGACGGGGGAGAAGATTTATTGTCCTTGTGCAGTTGAATGTGGGCAAGGGTCAATAGCATTGGCTTTGCTTAGAGAGCACATACTGTTTAACGGATTTAGGCCTCAATACCATCGTTTGCGTTTATCATGTGAAGAGGATTCTATAAAGGAATTCGAGCACGAATGATGTTCACCATGAAGAAAACATGGATATTATTTGGGGAGAACGTTGGAGTACGCATGTAGATTTTCAAGATATGAACAAAATCAGAATGATGAACACCGATCAAGATGTGACGAACTGATGAAGATTGTGTCGATGAAATATGGAGGGGGTTGAGGATGAGTAGGAAGACGTTGTTTTGAGTCTTTGATGGCAGCTTCTAATACAGCCTTTGTATCCTGGTTGTGAAAAGGAAGTGACCTTGCTTTCCACAGAGCTGAAACTTTCAAACATAATGGCCAAAAAACAATTGGAGCGACACAGCTTCACTTCCCTCTTAGGTGCTAAGCTTGATTTAACCGAAGGAACAAATGTACTTCCGAAGTCAAATTACTATGCTAAGAAGCTTATGTTCCTTTTGCCTAGAGTACCAGAAAGATACATGCTTGCCGAATGACTGCATTTATATCGAAGGAGTATCAAAATTTAGACAAATGTCCTAGTGCATGAAGTCACGATACAAGCGTGTAGGAGCTAATCTCCTTTT
>SNQN01008093.1:0-13007 GCA_008642245.1 Bassia scoparia | reverse complement strand
TCTAGACCTTGATCCCGAGATTGAGAGGACGTTGAGAAAAATTTGAAAAGGGAGAAAGACGGGTTCTACAGCTAGAGAAGAGATAGAGAACGTAGAGGAGTTTCAACATTCCAGCGAGAGTGAGAAGGAAGTTGAAGAGTTTGAAATTGAGAAAAAGACCGTTAATGGATTTGGGAACTCCCGACACTTATGCAACTACCAAAGCCGTAGTCCTACCCWAGATTGAGGGAAATTTCGAGATAAGACCCAAYCTAATCAAATTAATTGACCTTAGACCTTTCCTAAGACTTAAGAGTGAATACCCACACAAACACCTCAAAGATTTTGAGAAGTACGTTGACACAATCAAGGTGAATGGGGTAAGCCAAGAATATTTGAGGTTAAAATTGTTTGAGTTTTCTCTTTTGGGCAAGGCTTTTGGATTGAGAAGGAAGTTAAGCCTAACTCCTTAACCACATAGGAAGAGACAACAAAAGCCTTTTTGCACAAGTTTTATCCACATCGGAAAACGACCGAAATAATGGCCAAGTTGCAAGGGTTTACGCAACGAGTGGATGAGACATTATACGAAGCATGGGAGAGGTTTAAAGAATATCAAAGGGAATGCCCCCATCATGGAATTCCCAAATGGCTTTTGTATCAAACTTTCTATATAGGCTTGAACAACTCAAGTAAAACTAGCTTAGATACTGGAGCCGATGGTCCTATCATGAACATAAATGAAGATAAGATCAAGGGCATGATTCACTCACTTGACGAAGGTAAGATTTTTGACAACTACGCCACTTGGCAAGAGGGTGAGAGAGCTCCCCCAAGGAAAAGCAAGGGTATGATTCACTCACTTGACGAAGGTGAGGTTGTGGAGAAGCTTTTGGAAGGTATCAAATCCATTGTGGAAAATTCCCTTGCGAAGGGGGGAATCTTCTCCTCTCAAGTGAGTCCACCCACCCTTCTTAAGGGCCAAGGTAAACCCAAGCCTCAAGTCTACAATTCTATGCCTTGTGGTGTATTGTTTTGCAATAATTGTGGTGCGTATGATCATTTGTCTTCATATTATCATTTTCAAAATGTGTCTTTGATTGATGAAAACTTTGTTCATGAGATGCCTTACGATTTTGATGCTGAGCAATGCAATGTTATGGGTGATAATGGKGTAAGACCACGATCTCGTGACAACCCTAGTGCTTATGGGCCAATGAGGGCCTCCTACAACCAACCAAGCCAAATGAATGGCTTTGGCTACCATAACAATTCCAACCAAAGGGGTTTTAACCCTCAAGGTGGGAATGGTTATTGAAGGTTATGTGATACTCAAGAGGGGGGGGGGGAATTGAGTATAGTTATCGATTACCAATTTTTCTTTCTTTTCGGACTTAGTATGAGAAACCAGTTGGGCTRGTTCCTGTATGCAGTGGAATATAAGTAAAGCAATAAAGAACACACAATATTTAACGAGGTTCACCCAACTCTGGGCTACGTCCTCCTATCCTATGTTCTTTTATTAATCTACTCCGAAAAACAAAGAACACGCTCACTCTGCTGTTTCCCTACTCCGGGAACCAGCACACACCACACTCAACTCTGAATGTGCACTCGACTCACACTCGTAAGTCCAACTTGTGTTTGAACTCACAAACACTCACCAGGCCTTCAACCCCTCTGTTGAATGCCTWTASAATAGCAACTTTCTCTCTTATGATTGACTTCTTAAAAGCTAAGTAAGAGAATGATTAAGCTCGACTAATGCTCTTGTGTGACTCAAAGTAATGATCTTGTGCTTTTGTGTTTCTTCTCTCAAAATATTAAGCTCTTTTTCATTCGTGGAGAGTTGTGGAATTTTGGAAGTATATATAAATGAGTATTTATATGTACATTGACCTAAACCCTAGTTTCCATAAATCTATACTTGCCGATCAAGGCAAGATGAGATTTATGGAAAGTATTTATGGTGTTCGATTTTATCCTAATGAAATAATCGAACAAGATATATACTCCAAGGTTTAAGGCAATATTCATATTCTCATCTATATTTCCAGCTGCAAACATCTTTTTCAAAATATCCTTTTCAAATATTTAGAAAAACTCTTTTTCAAAAYCGCAGCCATAATTCCATTTAGGAACGTAACTGGTTCCCCAGCTKGGTTCCTTAATTGAGTATGTTATGAATTCTGTTTCAAACTTTTGCACCAGAATTCATATCATACTCAGAAYACTTAAAGCACTTAGACTATTACTATTAAATCACACTACAGAGCATATTAYATGAATTCCTAAATTTAAACTTYGAGGAACATTTCTTCTAATSTTCATGTAATCTTCAWGACTTTGAATCTTCCTTTGAATACTTCAATTTTTGAGCACAGCTTCTTTCTTCGAATGTCTTCGAAAGGCTTCATGCTTCAAGTCTTGGAAACATTCAATTACTACACATGTAACAAGCGTAAAGTACAATAAAAGATGCATGACTGTTTTTCAGCATAACAGTCAAGGAAACAGCTCGTACTGGTTCTGTACCGGTATATGAGCTTTGTATGTAATCAGCTGTTCCCTATATCAAACAAGTTAGTTTCAATGTATTCACAATAAATATTAACTTGTCTAAGGAAACATGTATCATAAATCAGCTGGTTCCCAAAACCAACTATTTTCTCAATCAATTATCCTGTTTCTTGTAATGGTTTGTCATAATTCAAAACTTAAGGGACTCAACAAATTCCCCCTTTTTGATGATGACAAACTAAATCGAAGTTCACAACAAGAAAATTGGCTTCGGCCGACCAAGCTTACCGACCAAAAATCAGTTGGTAACAGGGGTTACCGACCGAAAATCGGTCGGTAGGCGATGTCGGAATCAAAGTCGTCGGTAATCCAAAAATTACCGACCGATTATCAGTTGGTAAGTGTTTACCGACCGATTACCGACCGATAACATCCGACCATTTTTTGGAGGGAAAAATTGGATTACCGACCGATAATATATCGGTCGGTAATCCAATTTTTCCCACCAAAAAATGGAGGGACAATGGAGTGATTACCGACGGACCTATTGATCGGTAATCACCCCATATTATTTTTTTTAATTTAAAAATTCTCCATTACCGACCGAATTTCGATCGGTAAATTCAATTTGCGCCAAAAAAAATATCTTTACGGACCGCTAGTCGGTTGGTAATTTCATAGGAGGAATTAACAAAAAAAAAAAGAATACAGCAGTGCATCCACTGCCTGGTTCCGTTCCCAATTTTTTTGTCATTCAAAAATCACAATAAATTAGTTGTTAATTTTACATCAGATGAATAAATATGAATACCCAATTCATCACTATAAGTTGAATCAATGTCCAAGAGTGAAAATACAGCAAGATCAATCAGCCACTCCAACTAATCTGCATAAGAGTGGATGCAAGGCCAATTAGATCCTGCAATCAAACCACAGGAAAAATTTATTAATATATCTTGGTAAGATGGAATAAAAAATTTAATATAGATATATGATATATGGAACCTTTAGTTGTGAGCAAATTGACCATTTAGAATTAATTAAACGGAAGATGTATAGCCAATTAACATAAATTACTAATAAACAAAGAAAATATATAAGACCAAATAGCAGGTGTAATAAACAAAGATTCTATCTAATTTTCAGGTGATCATCACTATTTTGATGCCCATAAAGATGAGGCCCAAAAAACAGAAAAAAGCCTCTCTAAATTCAAGTATAGTGACCACTTGCACAATTATCATCTAAAAAATTCATTAAGAAGAATCCTCTGTTTAGTGTTTCAAAGAGCAGAGCTTTCTGATATCAAACATTTAACCTTAGCAACAACAAATTCAATGGCTAATATTCCAATCAACATACTAGGCATAAATTCAAAATCTTATTGAACATGACATATAGTGTTCATTTTCATCAATGAAAAGCACATACCGTAATTGACTTATGCCAGCTCCACGCCATAGCTTTAGTCTCCTTAGCTGAGATAACATCATCACTGCTTGTGTCTACTTCAGAGCATACATTCACCCCTTCACAGCAACGACTTCCATCTTTCACACAATGTCACATGATCCGCTGATGACTAGATATTGCACCTCGAACAAATAGGTCATATACACCGTAGATCATACACCATCATAAATGGTTTGGTAAGACAATGTTAAAGCTAAAACGTTACTCTTTCAACTCTTGCAAACACTACTCTTTAATAAAACATGCAAACATTCAACGAATCCTTCGTATCCAGAACATACCATAATTTACCTTATCATGGGCCATGGCACATAACTAATACGTATCAAAACTTACAGATATAAATCATATGTTAATCCACTCATAACAGCCAAAACAAAACAAAATACAGGATGAATCCATAAACTACATAATCAATCACTTCATAGAATACATAATATAAAGATAAGGCATGATTTAACCACTTACCATACTTAACATTAACCACAAATGAACAGTATTAATCACTATTACCCAAAACAATTGAATGTGATCAATCATAGTCAAAATTAATTACTATATTGCTAATGTCAATTAACCAAATACACTTTTATAAAGAACACACCCGTCACCCCATTCCCCTTAACAATAAAATATTCTGACTATACTACATACAAAACATTTACATTTTAATTTAGTTAAGAAAAGAAGAACTTCAGAAAATATGTAAAAAAAAAAAGAAATATGTAATTAGTTAGACTACCTGTATCTCCATTTCAATGGATGGACCAGAAGAGAATGAATATCCTTGCTTCTTTCCGCAAGTTTCAGTCGCTTTACACATTTCTTCAGGACTGAATCTCAGCGCTGTGAACACCTGATCACCTCCTTCGCCAGTGTAGAAAGCCCTCAACCGTGAGTCATGCACTACTGTAATAGTTACTGATGTGATAGTTATGTGAGGACAGAAAAGACCCTACAAAATTTCCTATTACAAAAACTTGAACTAACATTATCCCACCCATACGTATGAGCATCACTGTGGCAACAGATAAGCACGAAAACGAAATTCTATATGAGACTAGACAACTATTAGCCTCTAAACTTATCAATTGTCTAAGCAAAAATGTCAGGTCACATGTACATATTTTCTCTAGTCTTCGAATCTAAACAAATATGGAAAGCCAGTTCTATCACAATGTTTCTGTTTTTTCCATCAAGTAATGCAACTCCAAAGTCAAAAAAACATTCTGTATTAAAACGCTTTACCCCTAATTATTAAGGACATAAAAAAAGCCTTAATATCAATCACCATATATACAAAACAATTCTCACACAATCAAGGACAATGACATGACTTATAGATTTAAACAAATCACCTAAATCTCCACAGTTATCTACTCCCTCCACCGGAGCATAAAGCGCAAAGAAAAACATGGACCATAGTTATACATTATGCAGCTTATAGTTTCCATATTTACCAATTAAGAGATTAGAAGAACACTTGTCCAAGCAGTAGCCTCAGCAAAGAACACATACCAGCACACCAATATCCAATTGCAGTCGTACTTATTTGCCCGTAATAAGTTCTGTTGCCTCAGTATATCTAATTAAACATATGTAAGAAATATTTGGCTCTCCTTTCACCTCCCCATTTTAAAGGTTAGCTTATATCAACCAAGTCAGAACAATTAATATGATGTATTAAATACAATTGTTAGGGAGTGTTGAGCAAAGACATACCAACTTAGCACTTCCAAAATCACAATCTTAATTTTATAGCGTTGACATTGTAAGAAGAAGAGCTGATATATTAAAACCTAAACTATGCTTCATCATATATTATGTTCTGTAAAATGTCAAATTTCTCTTTATAGAAATAAATTACAGTAACTTCTGGCTTAGTCTCTATACATACTCCAATGTGTTGTATGTAGGCCACATGCTGACAAAATCTCGGTAATTACTGCCAATATTATGTACATAAAACAACTTTTTATTTACAATCAAAATAAAACTTAGCTAACCTGTACATTTAAAGCTTCACGTATATCAATTGCATCATCTGTTAATCTTGTTATAGTGATAGACCGATGAACAGTTTTAGGAAAACTCAGCACTACTGAGATAGGTCGTCCTTTTCCAGTAGTGGAAAAAATAATGTTCAAGACGGTAACATTCGGTGATCTAAAACGCAATTGTTTGTTAGCTCACGATTCTTGATCTCTTGTCCCATGACTTCTTTATCGCCACATTTCACTGTTCTCCAAGCATTCTCACCTAAAATTTCACATATACATTAATTAACGTTAATCAAATATCCCGGCATTCAAAAGATCAAGATTGAAGAATGAAATAACATATTGAAAATAAGTATTTTTTCATTGATCATTCAATATCCACTTTACACCAAACTCCAACCAGAAGTAAAATAAACGAGGTATAATTCATTTCCGTAAGCATCAATCTCGTCGTATAACTAGCTATGACATTCAGACATGTACAAGGTACTTGAAAAAAACAAAAGAACAAAACAATACTTCGTTATTTTACCTCTTATGCTCCCGTATGCTGTCAAAGTATACGTCTTTTCCTCCAGAAACAAGTATACACGATAAACACTACGAAACCTCACTGCTAGGCTGAGAATTTGCTGATACGTCTATCGTTCTCTATAGTCACGCAACGTCTGTGTACAAGAATGCAGAGCACTACATTCCCAATAACAGGAAAAATCAATGTATGTTAGCTAACACTCCTAATTATTGAGAAAGAATGTAGTAAATTGTACTCCCCTTGTCATTCTATATTTACCTAGCTCTACTTCTATACATGATACAATTTGAAAATTGAATTAATAATCCCACTTGCCTCTCTTCTCAAATAAATCTATCTGGTTTATTTCTTAATAATCCTATTTTACCCGATTTCTATTAACGAGCCTTACCAATTGTTACCTAGAGTAGTGTTAACCTTCCTCTTTTTTCTCCTTTTTCCCTTCTTCTTTGCATTTCAATATGAACTTGTGTTCATTTACTCTCAACACCAGCCTGCCAAACCCACCCACCCAGCCCTGCCCCGCACCACCTTCACCTTCATCTCAACCAACCGACCTCCACTTAACCTTTAACACCAACTAGAGCGCACTTGCAGCGCCAAATCGAACCACCGCCCACAGCCGACACCCAACAGCCCACCACCAGCAAGAACAACATATCAGCACCACCACCCCCCTGTACGCAAATTCGCACTAAAATCACCACAACACCTACAACCACTAACCCACCAACTGCCACAAACTCCTACCACACCCACTCGCACAAAACCTACACCCCTCCAAATTTGCACAAACCCCCAACACCCTCTCAGGCGCCACACCACCCTCCGAATCGCACATCATCCTGTCCAATCGATCCTCAACATCACAACCCTTCATCCCTCACTCAAATCGACCGCCATCATCACAACCACTGTCACCCTCATCGCGATTGTTATTGCGTTCTATTTGTGTTAGTTGGTTTCGATTTGACAGTGTGTGGTGTTTATTGTGTGGTTATGGTGTTGTGATGCGTGAGTGGGTGGTTTGTCATTGTTTGCTTGCTTGGCAGGGGTGTCGTTGGCTTGCTAGTGTGGCAGTGGTGTGTTGCACGTTGCTAATGCTTGCAGTGGAGTGTTGGCTTGTTCAGTGTGAGATTGTAGTGAAGAGATAGTGGGGTGGATTAAGGATAATTAGGATTAAAAAAGAAAAAAGAAATAAAAAAACTGTCGAACAAGTAGAGGGTTAAAGGTATTGTTTTGAAATGGGTGCAAATAGGATTATTCTGAGATAAACTTGAGTGACATATTTGCGGAAGCCAAACTGGATTATTTAATTCCATTTTCCACAATTTTAATACCAAAATAATAACATTAATCTACTAATCTGCATACTCTAATCTTGTTAAATTATTTATCACAAAACAATGTATAATTTAAGCATTGGAACGCAGAACAGATGCAAACCACTATACAATTCATGATTTACACCAGAAAATCACACAATTCATTCCATATAGCACCAACATATAATATACAAATCAAAAAGGAGCAATCCATTACATGTTTGCAAATCAAAAACTAACGACAAATCAGAATAACTTTTAAACAAAGGAGAGAGAAAGAGTGGAAAGAAAATCACTGTGCAAGGTCTAGCTCGAGAGACTAGAGTATAAAGCTTTACGCAAACTCTCCCACGCAACTCTAACTTAGTTACTCCAAAGTTCAAACATGCACACAATCCAAACACAATTACCAAATTCATCCAATAACAAAATACGTGAGGGATTAACAATTCTATAGTTACCAATTCCAGAACATGCCAAATAAAAATTTAATCAAATAATAAAATACGTAAAAGATAATAGTTCACTTGAGGTAATTGAGGCATAAGAAGCAACAGATCTGCAACAACAAGCAATAGAACTAATAAGGTGAATGCACAACATCATGAGCGAATGTCGCAAAACTGAACAGTAAAGATGAAACCCCTAACTTTGAATACAAATAGGCATTTCCATTCAACCAGTAAACCATACTCACAATATTAGTTCAACAATCCACCAACATCAATTCTCCAAACTGAAAAAATAAAATAAAAATCTAGAAAAATGAAGATAAAAAAAACGAAAAAGTAATCAGGAAAAAAAAATCTAGAAATTGAAAACAGAAGGGAGACCAAAATAAATAATCGAAAAAATGCAAACAAAGACAACTATAAGAATTTTGTTAAATAATTAAACAACATCAATTACTAGATTTGAAGAAATTCACAAAAATCAACAAAAATCGAAAAAAAAACCAAAATAAAACAAAGCTTATGTGAGAATAAAAAGACAAAAAAAAACGAAAATCAACACAACCCAGAAAACCCCAAAAAAATCGATTTAAAAACTCGTTAAATCGAATCAGATCTAAAAAAACAAACGGTAAAATAAAAAAAAACAACAACCTTAAAAGGCAATTGGACTGGTGATGCGTCAGCGACCCCTTTGAGGTTGTTGAGTTCGGCTGTCGGGTCCCTCTGTTGAGTAGATGAAAGAGACAGTAAAGAGAGACGAGAGGTTATGATTGAGGAAGGAGATGAAATTAAAAGAATGAGAAGAAGTAGGATGGAGTACTGTAGTTGTTTGAGGTTGAAATATATACCTCACCGTAAATAATATGCGAAAAGAAAGTATTAAACAAACGTTTTTTTTTTATTTATTAAAAAAAATATACTCACGACCGAAATATCGGTTCGGTAATAAATTATATGTTTTTTAAATTTTTGCTATGAGGGAAAAGCTGTGGAAAAAAATAATTACCACCATTATCTGTCGGTTAATACTCACCATAATTCGATCTTATATTACACCGACCGATTTCCCATTCGGTCGTGTACGCCATTTTTTTGTCGGGTAATTTCGATCGCCTTAGGCGAATTTCTAGTAGTGTGCTCTCCAACCAAACAAGTTAAGACAGTCAACTTCAATTATTACTCACAAGAGAAATTGCACAACCAGGAGACTCAAGACACAAACCAAGTTAGTATTCTAATGTCTCTAGAAAATAAAAGACCAATAACAATGGTACGTCTAACTGGTTCCTAAAAAAAACTCACATAACAAGTAGCTATTCTTAACTGGTTTTAAAAACACTAGCAAGCTTTATTCTGGCTTTTTAACTTCGACACTTTTTCCCCCTTTTTGCATATAAAAAATCTCTCAAGTAATGATGTGCACAATGTTAAATGTGCTCATTCCATACAGTGGCATCGACCACATCAATATCATGCGCAAAGAGACAATTAGTTAGAATCAATCACATGCAAATTCATATCATTACAGTACAGCAAGTATAACCAAAGGACCCTAATCCACATAGTAAGAAATGTCGTGGATAGGAGGAATAGTTACAGACCAACAGGATCATTAATTTTAAGAAAATAAAATAGGAGAGCAAAAGGCAAGCATCACACTTCCTCTCTATCATACTTTCCTCCTCCTCGATCATCGGCTCACATCATCATCTTCATCATCTGCATCTCCATCATCATACTTCCTCCTCCGACTCCTCATCTTCACAGTTGGTCTTCAAACCTTTTCTCATCATGGCTGCTGTTATCATCTGTGTCCCTGTTCCTCAGATCCTGAACCACCAAATTACTTGCACACCATAGAGTAACCTGGATCTTGGAGAAACATTCGTAATGACCTGGAGCCATCTATCTTTACTCTAAGACAGTAACACAATAGTTGAGTCCAGCTAGCTCCTTCATTTGATTCATTTTGTATTGAATGAGTTAAAATACCCTGAACCAGTCCTCAACTTACCACATCTTTCTCCGCTCTCCATTTCTCCAGACAACACTTGGACTAGCTGGTTACTCTACCTTGGTTTCTCTTTGGAGTGGTAACCTCCATGTTCCTCAAAACATAAACCTTAATATCATCGCCACAAATGCGAGACCCTTTGCTTAAGTATAGTCTTCTGAACACTGTAACTTGTACATGCATCCACTTAGGCTAACCTTGTTTGTCCTTAAGCAAGTCGAGGATGATAAACCATGATGATGGATGAACATACGAGTTCACTACATTATGTACGAGCATCAAGAAGGAAGATTACTCTTAATCTTCTCATTATCATATATCAGTACCATCTCCATGATGCATAACTTTCCCCTTCCTGAACTCTGGAAGTAAGACTTGTCACAATGATGCAGACCAGCATCAGTGTTCCTTTAATCAGCAGCATGTGAAAATACACATCTTAGGCATCTCGCCACCGAATAAAAGTCATAATTTCATCAGAAGACCCTACCACCACTACCACCCAATCACTATAATATTTGTGAAACCCATTCCCTTGAATCCCAACAAGCTTGTAACAGAAAATTGGCAATACCAACTTCAACACCATCCAACATTTGAACCAAAACGTATCCGCAATTGTTTAATATTCACATAAAAAATCCCTCACCGCCATCACTTCAGCCAGAACTAATCAACAAGAATCGCAACCCTTATTCAATTTAACTCTTATACTCAGACAACAGGCACGTAAAATAACCATCCTCAACTCTACACCCGAGACACACTTACTCTATAACACTTAAGTCGTTTGAAACCATAAAGGGAGTATTCTACAAAATTACCTTTGTAGCAGGTGTTAGCAATTCTTCCTCTTGTTGCCCCTCAGACCTAGTCTGTTCTTCTTTTTCCTTTATTCACTTCCTCTTACACCGTCAGCTAGTCCTCCTCTGACTGAAATTCCACCATTAGCTCCGCCTCCTTTTTGACACAGTTATCTTACAACTTCCTCCTCCTCCAATAACAGCCTTCTAAACTCCTTGTTTAAAATTTTCTTGTGTCACAGCAGTTTTTCCACCCTGGAGAAATGAGCTGTTCATTGAATGGTCGAACCACCACCCTCAGTTGGAATTTTCATGAGGCACAATATACCTTAGAGCTCAATTTGATTTTATGTGATGGTTAGTTTCTGATAGATGGATTTGGTGATTTTCGTTGGAGTGGATGTTTCGAAGAATCAGTGCAGGTGGTCTTTTCTGAGATTTGACTTCGGTTGACAGTAGTTAAGTTTTCATTCATACTTTTGATTAAGAATGTGAAACACTAGATGACCTCTTCCTCTTCCTTTCCTGCCATTTTATTTCATCTACCCTATTTCAATTGATCGACGAAGTATGAACAGTAACTCAGAACAATACTTACTTAAATTTGAATTTGTGTACAAGAAACAGATCCACTGACGAGTGAGAGAGAATAGAGTATGAATATTGTGACTGCAAAAAGGGTCAGCACAAGTATAATATTGAAGTAGAATCATCCAATAACAGGAGTTTGAACTTACCATTACAGCCAAGATGATAACGCTAGATTATGAAAATGAATTTGCTATATGATCACATTCCAATAATATCTCAACCAGACTTCAATTGTATCATGTGTATTTCGCCTTCACAAGCCAAAATAATAAAAAAATAAATATCTTTCCTCCAAAAAAAAACATCCTAATAATATTTCGCAAAAAGATATAAAAATCATATCGGAAAACATATCCAGCCTCACTATCTGTCTTGTTCCCACTTGCTGAGTACCCTTGTACGAACCAATGCATTCTGTTTCTGCGTTGAATAATTTCAATAACTCTTTGCAACAAAGACTTTTAACCCTTTTGAGAAAACAAGCCATCTACATAAAGCCTACTAGGATTGTCTAAGTAGTATAACTACACACACACAATCAAAGAGATATTTGCCATCATACCAATGAGAAAATATGAACCATTTCACCAAAACACAAACCTATTAAAAAGAAAAACTAAAACCTAAACTAAGCCAAAAGGACTCTTATCAAAAAAAGACTCACACACAAAGTGTTTGAAATATCTCTATTTATTCTCACTTTTACAGAACAACATCTCCACTAAACCCTTCTCTAACATTATCTCTCAAAAATGGATTTATCTCAATTTTGTCTATAGAGTGATTGACATAGTTCTTAGAGAATCACTTAGCCACACTCTCGTTGTCACAAAAATTGAACACTGTTTACTTAACACCAAATTCCTTCAACTATGTCCTTATCCACAACAATGACGAACAGCATAGCTGACCACAATATATTCTATTCAACTGGATAAGCCACTGAATTTTGCTCTTAGGACCCCATATATTAACAAGAGTCCTAGAAGTGTCCATATCCATGATGTGCTCTTAGTATCATCAACTAGAACACCTGCATATCTCATCGTGGTTATTCCTATAAGTCAACTGAACTACCTCTATTACACGCTACAACTCTGTTTCCCAAAGATACCTAAGTATCCATCAACAGCCTCTCAAGTCGAGATCTTGATTGCTTTGAAACCTGCACACAAACCATAAAAACACAATATTCAGCTACTACGTTAGTAAAAGATCTATCATCCCTC
This sequence comes from Bassia scoparia, assembly GCA_008642245.1. Lineage (NCBI taxonomy): Eukaryota > Viridiplantae > Streptophyta > Magnoliopsida > Caryophyllales > Amaranthaceae > Bassia > Bassia scoparia. The sequence goes on along the minus strand of SNQN01008093.1, from coordinate 83 downwards.
TATAATATGAGCTTCCACATCTATCCCTTTAAATCAACATCAAGTTTGTAATGTAGGAAAGTGTTATCATAAGCGTTCTTTCT
>SNQN01008092.1:0-30633 GCA_008642245.1 Bassia scoparia | reverse complement strand
TATATGCACGTGGCACACCCCGATTGGAGATGATCCCAACTGAAACAGTATAAATAGAGGGGACATTCACTATTCATGGACATCATTACTTTACAGTTATTACCCAGCAGTTATTGCACTTCTCTCTTCACATCACCTCACTTGTATCCACCAAAAAAGGGAGATTCCTATAAACCTATACACTTTCCTTTTTTTAGCCCTCCTCTATTGAGTACTGACTTAAGCATCGAGGGAGGATAATCGGAAGATTATCTTCTTTGTTTCAGGTACCAGACGAGTCCTGTACCAGACGGGTCCTTTCCCAGACGAGTCCTCCTTTTGGACGAATCAACATTGACGGATCCTAAGGAGAGACGAGTACATATCAGACGAATCCATCTCCTCTCAGGCCTGTACCAGTCGAGACCCCCTCATCCGTCGAAGTCTTCTCTCGACTCGCTGTTTCTGCTTCTGTGCTAGGGAGAAACCTCAAGTCAACCCCTCTAATCTCCAGTTCAGCATACCACGTTAGACTTGTAGCATCATTTGGCGCCGTCTTGTGGGAGGTGTCTAGCCATGGCAGGAAGAGATCCTCGATTGAGGAAACCCGTTATCAACTTTTCGGACGTGACGATGAGGAAGATGTCAATCAGCCCCCGCCACTCATGAGGCAGGCGAAGGGGGAGAACAGGCGGCTGACTCCAGGCCTCAAGGGGCTATGTCTTTCAGCAGGAATATGACTCCCACCTCTCCACGCAGCGTAGCTGCTTGAGCTGGTTCAGTCGCTCAGCCAACCGTCCAGCATTGCAGGAGCACAGTCTGCCCAAACCCAACTTCAGCTGCCTCAACTAGAGCTGGCCAAGCGGAAGGAGCCTGCTCTAGTCGACTGTGCTGAAACTCCCCCAGTTCCGCAACTCAAAACTACAAAGGTCAAGAATCCTACACCCAATCCCAAACCCCGATAGGGGAGAAAGTTAAACTTACAACCAGGCCGACGCCCAACGGCCTTCTTCGTCAAAGCCCTATTACAGGACTCCGCGACCCAGGAGGGCCAGCAAGAGAGCAAGTCTGCAACGTCTCGGCTCCGTTCCGGGCACGAGATCACACATAGTTGTTGGTGGTGAGATTGGGCTGGCTTGTTTACTGAGCCTATACCTAGCCCATTTTCACATCATTATTAGGCCATCATTGTTATTTCAGTCAGAACTGAAAACACAATATTGGGACARGTGTCCTCTTGTGAATGAATCCATGTGGAAGCCATGTCAGCCGATGATGTGGCTGACAGGTCACTTGTTTGTAGGACACGTGGCATCCCACAAGGATGCCACATCACTAATCCTAAAGGACTTCTTCATGGATATTCAAGACACAAAATAACTGTTTAATGGTAAATAAATAAATAATATGAATTATTCACTAAAAAGAATTGTGACTTACTTGAATTAAACATGTAAAACGAGCAATGTTCTTAAATAAATCCAGCCCCAAGAATCTGACCATCAGCACCGGCTCTCATGACATGAAATTTGACATTTATCCCTACAGCCCTAGAAGCTCCATCCACGTGTTTTTTCGTCTCGTGTGCACCAATTTGTGTGTAATCCCAGCTTCCGTCTTGGTGACCTTCATGCATGAACAGCTCAAAATGACGCGCATCTAGTGTCTGCATTGTCCCTGTAACAGAAGTTCAATCTGGTTATGATTCATTATGAATGTCGATCTTTATTGACAAATGTTCACCGAAACCATCAATTCGTTTCTTATACTATTGAGTTCATTATGGGAGAATTATGTCTATACGCTCAGATTGCTCACCATCACATGTATCGAGGTCACAAACAGGGCAGCAAACAAGCTGTAGATTTGGGAATTTTGGTAAACGGATTAGTTCATTGAAATGATCAGAACTCACAGAGAACATATATACAACATGCATGTTTGCCCGAATGGAATTATCCAAGATATAAAAGGTCATGGCACTCAAGAGAGTTGTACATACCAGCTATCCAGACTCCGGTTTTGATGTTTGTGAGCACACAAAAGCCACTAGATTTCAGCATCTCTTCAAGATCGTCCTTCTAAGGGATCTTCCGAGGTGGGCTACTCAGCGTCTCTGTCAAAATCGTTGCTGATGATTCCAGGGAAAATGCACCGATCCGAATCCAATCTATTTTTTGTTCAATCATTCAAATATAAGCAACAATAAAAATTTTAGGGATGAGTCGTAGCATGTAATATATCAGGATCATTAACAATTCCCTTTGAATTTAACCTCATCAGGATAAGAAAATTGTTCCCAATCATATGTCAAAGAGTATGAATCATAGTTCAAAATCTTTTTGACATCATGCAATGTTTAGTATTACAAAGTACAATGTGATATCTCACTGTAAGAGAAATAAAGTCACCTATGTGTTTCTCCTGCTGGTGAAACAAGTAAGAGTGACTCCCATCTGCAACAAAATCACAAAAGATAAAGCTACTATTGAATTCATGTCATTTGAACTACTCATAGAAGCTTATGCTCTAAACTATCAAACCGAACATTAGTTAAGCTAGAGCTATTTGTTACCCTCCAGGAAATCGATTTTCCTACTAAATACGAAGTAATATAACTATATAAGTATATTAGTCAATTTAACCACTTAAACAAATAAAGGTATCAAGTATCAACACACAAATTTTTTAATCAAAAATAACATCCTATAGGGAAATAAGACATGTTCATGCCACAAAGGAGATGCTTTCTTTAAGGTATGCAAAGAATAAAACACCCAGTTGAGATCAATGAAGAGATATCATAGATTATTTTTGGGTTGGAATCAGAATGCAATTTTTTAACTYTAACACAGACTTCCTCTGCCTCTTTTCTTTAGTTGCAATCAAAGGGTATTATTTGTAACACATGAAATATTCTTTGTTTGCAACTAACAAAAACCAGAGGAAATACTAATTATCCTGACAATATAACAGATATTTCAAAGCACATGACTCCATTGTTCCACCTCCATAAACACCTCAATGATCACAATGCTGCTGCCATTACACCCATATCAAACTCTATTGCCATTAGTGATGAATCTGACACTTATTCCAGACATATCATTGATAGTAACAAGATATAAGCATTTTACATGCCAAGCACAACAATTAGGCCATACACAGAGCAACAAAAAGTTCAAGCAAGAATGTAACAGGTGCTCACCATCATTRTGCATTTATCACACTGCAHGAACAAGTTGTTCTCATACTCCTGAGAATAGAAAAGGTATCAAATTATCATATCAAGTAAATTTTTAAAAATTACAAAAGAGTACGTTAATAAAATGAACRYAAATATTCCAAAACAAAACTATGCATAGCACTAAAGTCTAAAGGGAATATACAGTGATATTTAATTTCCTGACAAGAACATGAAGGTTATTTGAATTTGATATAAATCCATAGATAAATCAAAACAAAAAGGAACAAATAAAAAATAAAAAGCAATTTGATATAAATCATTGCCTTAAAAGCTCGGGCATAATTTTTGTAATAAAAAAATAGTAATTTAAGATGGCATTACTAACTGATACTCCAACTGACCAGGAAAATTGGCTTCACGCGGTCAACCAAGTCCAAACAAAATCTCAATTAGACAACAAAACCAAATCAATTCACGCCTAAATGCAAGTTCAATCAACTTGTTTAATGAAATAAATATCTCAATTAGACAACAAAACCAAATCAATTCACTCCTAAATGCAAGTTCAATCAACTTGTTTAATGAAATAAATTGAAGCTCGATCAACTGAATATATTAACCCCTAAATGTAACATGTTCTAGTTCAATTAAAATACATCAAAAATCTGGACAAAACATACATCAATACTCTGCTTCAATTTGAACATGAAGACTACAGATCTTGATTAAGAAATTTTCCCAAATCAACCCAAATTTGAACCTAAAAGTGCATAAACCCATGCTCTTAAGTTCAAACTTGAGATTTATTCCAAATTCAAGCAAAAAATTGCAATAATTCACCCCAATAGCCGCATCCTGTACTCGAAAAATTAATAGGTGATAATTATATCTAAAACCCAACAAAATAAATCACAAATTGCAATTATTCATAAACTGTGTATCAACACCTCAAAAATAAACTCATACAACACAAATTAATCCCCAAAAAACAAACTTGAAAAATCAAAAACGAGTACAAATAAACCCTAATTCAATCACCAAATCTAAACGAGTACAGATAAACCCTAATTCAATGGTAAAGAAAACCAACAATCCCTAATTCAATCACCAGATCTAAAAGAGTACAAATAAACCCTAATTCAATGGCTACATCTAATCGAGTACAAAAAAACCCAAAAATTCTGCTTTAATTACAAGAAAACACAAATATAACAAGGCGGTGTACCTTAGCGACGATGACGATTGCGAGGGAGGCGTGAACAGCAACGGGAGAAGGGAGAGGGGCGTGAGCAGCGGCGAGGGAGCAAGGGGAAAAAAAATAAGGAGAGAGGGGTGAACAAGAGTAGAAGATGAAAGATGATTTGTGAGGAGAGAGAATAAGAAATGGAGGAGAGAGAGGGAAGGAAGAAGGAGAGAGAGAGAGGATGTCACCGGAGCAGAAAAAGAAGATGTCACCAGTGAGGTTTTGGGGTTTTGGGAATTGGGGGTTTGAGAGAAGGAGTACATCGAGTGACTGTGAGTGTGAGTGAGTCGAATGAGAGAAGGAAATATGGAGTAAAAGAAAAGGAAAAAAAGCTTTTTTTTTTTATTTTAAAAAGAAAACATTTACCGACCGAAACATCGGTCGGTAAAAAAATTTGTTTTTGTTTTTTTTATATTGTCGTGCAAATGGAGGGAAATAAATATCGATAACTTACCGACCGATTTATCGGTCGGTACACCGACCGAATTTAAAATCGGTCGGTAATACCGACCGATAATTCGGTCGATAAATTACATCGACCGATTTCGGTCGGTGTCGGTCGGTGTCGGTCGGTATTACCGACCGAATTTTTTTCGGTCGATATTTTCGGTCGGCCTTAGGTGAAATTCTAGTAGTGGGAGTGGTGGCAGTTGCTAGGGTGGGGGGATTGGCGAAGGTGGGGGCTGATTATGGAGTATTAGTGACGATTGGGGGTGGAGGTTTAGGGCCACTGGGGGTGGTTTGAAGGGGGGGCTGGTTTGTTACCTAGAAAAAGAAAAAGAAAATTGTTGAAAGAGTAAAAAAAAGGTAAAAAAAAAGAAAAAAGGGGTAGAATGACCTGATTATCAGGTTTCAGGTCATTTTTGTATAATTGTTGAAGATAAGGGTGAAAGGTTAGTATATTCCGTAATATCGCTCAGTTCAGATTATTCATTGAAGACCACCAAAAGGTGGAATTATTCGRTTCCATTTTTCCTTAAATGTATGCTTCTATAATGGTCTAGAATATGTCAAAGCTCGTTTGGTTAATGAGATAATTAAATTACCACAGGAACTGTGAATTTATGTGAAATAATTTCCGTTGCTAAATTTCTAAAAAGCGTAAAATATTTGTTTGGTTGTACCATCAACTTACGTACTTAGTCTAAAAATAACAACTTCAAAATAAATTACTTTCCCCACATCGCCACCATAACCCGATTCACGATGTTTACATCWGATCACATTCTCTTCGTGTCTCTCATTTTCATCCCTTACCCTCATCAATTCATCATGTTTTGAATCATGCAAATTTTGACATAGACTCTTAAGAGATTAATATTAATACATTCATACACTTCGTAAATATACATTTTTGACATAGACTCAGGAGGGATGCACCTTTTTTAAAATTTCGAAAACGAGACAATTTTTGGTATAAGAAATTAGGTGGAGAAAAGTTAGGTGGTCCTCACGAAAAAGAGGAATTAAAGAGTATTGATGAATATTTTAATAAAGTAAGTGGGGAAAAGTTAAGTGGTCACCACAAAAAAAGTGGGATTAAAGGAAGATTTAACAGTATTTTAATGTGGTCCCCATTCCAAAAAGGAATAAAATGAAAGTGGTGCAACCTCGATGAAAAATCCCAATATAGAAAGTGATGCACCCTTGATGAAACAGAGTAAGTACATTTTTTCATAGGTGCATTAACATCGCTACATTGTAAAATTAAATAAGGTGTGGGACACTAGTACAAGGTTAAAGGCACACTATCACCACACAAAATAGCACTAAAAATAAAAGGAAAAATAGAATATAGCAGTCCCAACTATTTTTGGGATTCCACAAACCATCCAAACAATTAATTATTCCAAACTAAACCCAATTATTTTTGACAGATGTGAGTGATAGTTGGGTTTGTTTTTGACGGATGTGATTGATAGTTGGATTTAATATGAAATAATCAATTGTTGAGACTGTTCGTAGGAACCCGAAAATAATGAGACTGTTAGATTATTTTTTTAACAAAAATATCCCAAAATTATTTGACCAATAACTTTCAAATCCGAATATTCCAATTAGGGTTCTTCATTTCTCACCCCTTCTATTTTTAAAATTTTCAACCTTTCGTCTTCTTACAGCAAAATTAATCCATCACATTAGAGGAGAGAGAAAGAGAGCGACATTTGGCGAATTCATCTCTTCAGTTCTTCGTCATCAAATCGTATGTTCTTAGAAGCAGGTACTTTCCTTACTTATCTGGTTTTTGATTTGAGTATTTAATTTGTTCTTCAATGACTTTATAATCGGATTTGTTGTTCGTTTCTTTTTCAATCAAACTTTGCTCATTGCTTTAAATTTTGTGCTATTGAGTGCTTTGCTTAGGAGTTGTTGAGCAGTTTTATAGATCGAGTAGACCTCCGCCACCGCCACCGCGAAATTACGTGTCTGAATTTGATTTCTCGTCAAATCATGAAGTTTTTGGAATACACCCGGTTGAATCGGTATAATTTTTTTTTGTCTGAATTTGATAGTTTTAGCACTTCAGGTTTTTAATGGAAATTGTATGCGATTTGATTGAGTGAAATTCAGTGAAGGTTTATTCGGATTTTTGAGTAATCATTTAGGTTTTAGGTTTCTTAAATCCGAAAATGAATGTTTTTTCTGGTGTAAAGTCTGATTATCGATTGATTCAATTGTTTTTTTTCCCTCTGTTTGGTGTCAGAATAAACGATTTTCTGAGTCATTTAAATCTTGGTGAGCGTACTGTTAAGGGATGCTTGGAGGCATATTCATGTAAGTCGAAATTCATCCTTGGAATTCTGAAGCTTGTTTATTATAATTACAGTATAAAGCAATGAAAAGGTATTTCTGGTGTGGTTTTGTCGATCTTGGTTTATATTTTTTCTTGCTTCACAGGTAAGCACACAGCTTTAGATAAAAGGCTATCACTCAGTTTGGAACATGAGGTAAATTATTATGTGCTTTGTCTTGTTGGATGTTCTAGTATTTTGTGCTGTTTCTATAATCTCAGAATTGTGAAGATGTAAATTATGACAATGATTGTCAATCTTGATCTATGTAGTGGTGTGGTTGAATTTCTTATGAGTTAAAAACATGTARATAAAATTAACTCTGGAGTTTGAACTTCATAATGAACTTTGAAGCTCCTTTGTCTGGGAGTGAGGAATTTAGGATTGAAGGTTTCAGGACTTAACTTCAGTGTTGTCTTAATTGTTGTATATGTAGATCTGTATAGTGGGAAGTGGATCATGTTAGGTTTTTTTCTTGTAATATTTTCCATTTGAAGGATCATATTTGTTTATTCCATATGTTTGAGGCACTGGTGGAGTGATTGTTGAGCTATCTTTGTCTCTTGCATGAGTATTTTGTGGTGTGCGTTGGTTAGGCAGTGTTTGTTGACAAAGGTCGTTTCTCCAATAGTAACTTGTGGATGCTGAGATTATTGCAAGAGCATAATTCATTGAAGTGGAAGGAAGTACTTGAAAACATAATCACGTGCACTACTGTAACCTTTTATATGTTATACAAGCGTGATTTAGAAATGGCAGAATCTAGTTTCTGCTGTGTCATTTAAAGTACCTAAATTTTAGTTCAACAGTATATAGGTGGCTCTTTAAGACGTTGACAAACTTGACATTAGAAAGTAACATTTGAATCAAGTGCTATTAGAGTTTGGAATGACTCTAGTCATAGTTAGCTTGTGCTATTTCATATAGGTTTGGGATTCAAGTGGATTAGGGAAAGGGTAAAAAAAAGAAAAAAAAGAAAGGAGATGGTGACATCCTTGCTAGTATAAAGGAGTCATTTATTAATCACCCAAGGAATTGTTTTTGATGAATAAAGTCACCGAAGCACTCAAAACAATGAGCATACAATCAGCACAACACTGCATTAGAACTTTTACCCTTTAGTTTTATTAAGCTTTTAACAGTTACGTTAATACATTACCAAAAAATAAATGTTTATCGTGAGGGCTCATGTCCATTTGTGGGGTAGAGCGCGGAGGTAACAGTGGTATCATAGTGTTTGAAAAATCACGCCTAGGCGCTACTGCGCTAGGTGGCATGCATCTTTTAGGTTCTAGGTGAGGTGCATACCACTTTGGGTGTGCTACCGCTTTGATTCTACTGTAAAACTTGGATGTGCTACCACTTTGATACACTTTTTGTGTTATGTGAAGGTGTTAATATTACTGTGCATTTTGTTTGGCCTTACTTTCTCATTTTTCATTTAAAAGAACTTTGTATATGGTATATTGGCATGTAGAAGCTTGGGATATGACTTTGATAATTATCAATTTAATTCACCTCAAATTTACATAATTTATATTTCACATGCTAGCAAAAATATTTAAAAAATCAAAATCCACAATTAATCATTCTCCAATGTTTTTAGATAATGATTACAAATTTACAATTTCTTTCTAAATAAATTTTGACAACAAACGTTAAAAAAATTCTTTGGATAAGATATCCTAATCTCAGCGTTACCTGATCCGTTCTTCAAACCTCGGGTGTACAAGAGCTATTAGGCCAAACCGGTTACATGAGGAAATTTCCCTTTTTTATTTAGTTATTTAGCTTTTTGATTTTTTAATGCTATTATTGGGGAAAAATGTCATCGCAAAAGTTATTCGACCAAACTCCTATGCTTGCTTTATAATATAACATAGATAAAGACTAAAGAATCATTCCCGCCTTTCTATCTAGGCCATTTTTGATTGCTAAAATGTTAAATCTTTTGGACTTGTATTTTGGACTTCGTGTAAAATTATATACATGCATATGTGTTGTAGCCTAGGTATGGACTGATTTTTAGGCAGAATGTGTGGGAAGATGGTGTGTGATGATGGTGAAGGGATATGGATGAAATGTAGAGAAAGTAGAGGACTACACTATATTACAACCTAAACAACTATGCCACTCCCAACTTAATCTACAATACAAATGATTTCTTTAATCAATAATCTTCATGACTCTACCCTCCCTACTTACCTTTATTTATAGACAATTTAACCTTAGGAAACACGAGAAACTTCTTCTAGTTCTATATATCTAACTTGTTATAAATTACCACAATCACCCTTGTCCTATTAAAGTTTATGTATGACAATACCGGCCTTCTAAAGTACCACCTTGTCCTTTAGGTGGCTCCTAGGTTGCACGGAGACGGGTACGGGGACATATACGGGGACGGGGACGGGAAACGGCAATTTCAAAAATTACCGGGTACGGGGACGGCTTTGGGGACGGGAATTTTTTTTTTTTTACAAAAAAAATAGACTATTGCAAAAAAAAAAAAGAGAAATATTAATGTAACAAAATAAAATAACAATACAAATAACTTAGTCCAATGTTTGCTACGGAGTATAAGTTACCACATTTAAAAAAAAATACTAAGGATTGTCATTTTAAGTTCAATGTAATTTCAAAATAATAGAATGGTGTTGATATATTTTTCCAATAACTAATTATAATTTACAAAATTCATCCACAATTGACAAAATCACAATAATCCAATAACATGTAATTCCTCTAAATTATTTGAATACAAAGAAAAAAAAAGCTATAAAAATCAGTAAATAAATAAATAAAAATCAATAAATAAATAAATACAAATCACTAAATAAATAAATAAATAAATAATCAGTAAACAAACATAAACCATTAAGATAAGGGTATTTTTTTAAAAAAAATTAGGTTGAAAATGCCCTTGGGGACGGCTGTAATACTCATGCGCGTCCCCGAAACGTCCTCGGATTTGGTTGACCGTCCCCGCAAAGTCAACGCGTCCTCGAGACGTCCCCGAGCCGTCCCCGCGCCGTCCCCGTCCCCGTTTTGTCCCGGGGACGCGGTACGGCAGTCACATGCCGTCCCCGTGCAACATAGGGTGGCTCTGATACCAGGTTGTTATAGCCTAGGTATGGACTGATTTTTAGGCAGAAAGTGTGGGAAGATGGTGTGTGATGATAGTGAAGGGATATGGATGAAATGTAGAGAATGTAGAGGATAACACTAAATTTACAACCTAAACAACTTTCGAGTAGTTGCCACTCCCAAACTAATCTACAATGCAAACGATTTCTCTCATCAATAATCTTCTTGACTCCACCCCTCACTACTTGGCTATATTTATAAACAAATTAACCTTAGGAATCACCAGGAACTTCTTCTAATTCTTAATATCAAACTTATTACTTCATCCGTAACGAAATAAAAGCAACAACTGTACCTTTTTGCTTAATTTTGCTTAAAAAGCTAATTTTAGATTATGAAAAGAATTAGTGAGGTGGTCCCAAAAAAAAGGAGGGAAAGAAATTGGTAGGAAAAGGCAAAAAAAAGTTGGTAAGCAATTGGGACCACCTTTTTCAATTAGTTTTATATTAGAGAGTTAATTGGGACCAATATAGGAAAGTTGTACAATTGTTGTTTTTTTTTTGTTACACCCTAAAAAGGCAATTGTTGCTTTTATTTCGTTACGGAGGGATTAAATTATCACAATCACCCTTGATGTATCACAATATGGATCTGGGTTGATCAATGCAATTTTCTTATTATATGTATCTATCTATTTATGTGTGACAGATTCTTGATTATCTCGGAAGGTCGTCTGACACAGATTCCCCGTCACCTGCTGAAAATTTGATTAGTAGATCCAGGTGTTTATTTATTGTTTAAGATAAATTTTATGTCTTCAAATGTATTTTTTAACTCAAACTAACCAGATTCTTGTTCTTTCAGCAGGAAGACGCTGATTTATCTGGTCCTAACACTGTACCACATGTACCCAGATTATGACTTCAGGTAACTGGATTTGTTGATGATCAATGTTATAAATCTTTTAAAAAGAGGATTATGGGTAATGTCATTGTCAGCTTTATTGGCGACATGGCAACCCACGTATAATCCTCTCATAATTGGCTTTGGGAGTGTTGTCAAAAGGTTTGACAGACGGTTCTGAAAACTGTCGCTCCTAGAGGAGCTGAGAGTTCAAGTCTCTCCATTTCCCACGTTATATTTTTTGTTGAAAATTGGACAAATTTTTTTCATTTTTTGGGGTATCATTCATTTGCATTTGATTATATTAATGTAATTTGTATGTTGTGATATTGCCACTTTCTTTGTTGTCTTGCAGTGCAGTGAAGGCTCACCAATACTTCATAGATGAAACCTGGGGCAGTTTCGAGCAAATATTTGATTCCTATATGAGAGAAGCAACTAAGGTATATATATCTTTTAATTGTTTTAGTTATAGAAAGTTGTCCTGATGGGTTTAATAGACATTAAAATATATTCTATCGTAGTGTAGTATGTATTTTTAGAGATGTGAGTTCAATTCAACAGTTTGCTTCAATTTRAGTTTATTTTTGTTTTAACCAATCGATTCAACAGATTAAACTATTCGAGCCACAACAATTTTACTCTTGTCTACAATTTTTTCTAAGTTTTGAATCAGTTAGTTTCAGTTTTTAACCTATTTCACATTAGTTCGTAGTAAGATTGTCCCTATTTATATTTTTCCACAAAATGGTGAAACTTCATATCGAGTTTACGACGAGTGTTGTTCGGCTTATTTATAGAACAAAAAATTTGTATTGATTGTTGCCTTGGATACTGTGTTGGTTATACARTGAAACAGCACAAGTTGTTCGGTTTAGTATATGTGATGGTCCTTGTTTGGTTATATTACTTGTGTGTTTAAATTAAAAATAACTTAGGAAAAATGGAAACTAATAATCCCACCTTTTGGTGGTCTGCTCTCAATAATCCGACCTTAAAGTAATTACAAAATAATCTCAACTTTAAGGGTGGTCTTCCCAAAATAATCTGAACTCTTATTTTTGCTACTTTTGTTGATCCATTTTTGGCTTGTTCTATGTAAGAAAATYAGAGTTCAGATTATTTTGGGAAGACCACCCTAAAAGTTGAGATTATTCTGTAATTACTTTGAGGTCGGATTATTGAGAGAAGACCACCAAAAGGTGGGGTTATTAGTTTCCATTTTTCCAATAACTTATTATTGCCTTATTAGACAATTAGCTAACTTATCGTTTTTAATTATATACAATGTATATCTTTAAATACTTTTAGTTAAGTTAAATTCATTTTAGTTTAGAGTTTGATTTCAGTTCAGTTTATTGATCAAGTTTTCAGTTATATTGCAATTAAGTTTTAGTTTGTTTCATTTGGGCTGGTTTAAAGTAATAAATATTTTAAATGCTCAATGGTCATTAAAGTAGGGTTGCAGGGAGTTCTTTACCGGCATTTCGTGTTTGTCTTTTATCTCTAAATTTACTTGTATTTTGTGTCTTATGTATGTGTTTTATCTTAAGTTCACTTGGTGCATATTGGTTTTCTCCAATTTTTAATGTATTAATGAATGTAAACATTTAAGTGTCTGATGTTTATTTTAGTGACTTAGTGATTTACTATCTTATGCTGATTGTGACCTTGTTTCATTTAGGAGTGGATTGAGGCCAACAGTGGTAGTTCACTCCTTGAAGACTTGTACAAGGCCTTGGATGAAGTAAGTATTCTCATCTTTTATATCAATGGTTGATCCAGCAACAACATTCAATTGTTTTGAGAGGATTATTTGTGAAGACATTTCTTTATTTTCTATTAATCATTAGATAAATTTATCACGAGCTGTTCAATTCTTAGTGGGTTTGTTACTTAATCAGGTTGATATGCTATGCAGGTTGTGAAACTCTCTGAATGTGAAATTTACAGCTACAATCCTGACTGTCATGCTGACCCCTTCTTACAAAGAGGAGCTATGTAAGATTACATGTTTGGTATATAGGTGCTCTTTATATATTGCAGTGGTGCAGTATGCACATTATGACAAGTTTGTTTTTTGTCTGCAGATGGTCATTCAATTTCTTCTTCTACAACAGAAAACTGAAGCGAGTTGTGAGCTTACGTTTCTGCTGTTTGAGGTATGGTTTGATAACATAAAGCTGAAAAGCATCTAGTCTCATTCCGCTATCTACTCTGGTGGTTTGCTTAGTCACTTAATCGTATTAACTCATTTTGCTGTTAATAGTATTCCTATACATACTTCCTCCGTTACACAAAAAATGCATCACTTTGAATTTTACACTAACAATATATACTTTGACCAAGTTTTGAGCTTTACACAATAAAAAACACGGAAAATGTCCCTCAAAAAACGGGTTTTTCAAAGTATACCCCCACTTATTTTTTGGTCCATAATAATTCCCTAAGGTTTTATATCCTTCCGCTATATAACCATAAGTTCAATTTAGGTTTAACCACAATTAAATTTCCCCAAATCAATTAACTCATCTTCCTCTTCACCCTTCACAACCACCCACCACCGCCACAAACTGTCTCCCACCCACCGCCYCTCTCTCTCAAGTCTCAGCCCACAAACCATCACAAACTGTCCCTCACCCCACAAACTGCCACTCACTCTCACCCCACAAACTGCACAAGCCCCACGCAACCACAAAAAATCGAACCATCGTAGCCACGAAACGAAATCAAACCACCGAAATCCCCAACCCTTGCAACCCCTAACCAATTCGAAATCTAAGCGAAACCCAAACCACCTACCCAGATCCCTAATTCGAAGCCCTAGTTGATCGCAAATCGAGGATGGGCCATTCAAAAGTGGTTRGCGTTGGTGGGGCTACGCGTGGTTTGCGATGGCGYCGGGGGATTGCGATGGTGTTTGTTTCGACTTCGATGGTGGTTGGGGGATTGAATTCGTGGTGGTGGGTGGAAGGTGGGGTTTGAATTCGTGTGGGGGGTTGTGGTTGTCGACGCGATGGTAGTTGGTGGGCGCGATGGTGGATTAGGTGGTCGTAGGAGTGGTGGGTGGGTCTGGTGGGTGGGTCTGGTGGTTGGAGGTGTGGTGGCCTGGATGTTGAAGGTGTTGGTTGAAGGACTGAAGGAGTGCTGCCTCTTTTTTTTATTGTTTTATTTAATTTTTTTTTTTGAAATTAATACTTAACCATATGTTTTGGTTAAATTTAACCATTGAGGTTATTTTATGTAACAAAACTTGATTTTGGGATTTATTATGGACCAAAAAATAAGTGGGGGTATATTTTGGAAAACCCGTTTTTTGAGGGATATTTTGTAGAATTTCGTAAAAAATATAAGTTGGATCTTGTTAGATTCGTCTTTTTAAATATTATCTTAATCTAAACATTTTATATATTTATTATTCATAATTATAGTTATTAAGGGTCAAAGGACTCAAAGTAATGTCTCGGTATATGTGAAAATGATGCTTTTTTTTTTTTTGAAACGGAGGAAGTAGTGATTTTACTAACATCGGATAGTACGTGATTAAAAACATCAATCAATCAATCAGTTGAAGTCTTAGTCCAATAATTGAGATCGGCTACATGAACTAAAATTGATCATTCTGTGTGCTCATCACATAGATTTTCCCCTCTCCATCCCCTGCGATAGACCACGTTCTCATCCAAATTTAATTGATTCATATCTTTTTTTTTAACTCCAATCAAGTCATTTTTGGTCTCCCTCTACCTCATTTGAGATACTCCGTGATCCCACTCTTCTACTCTCCGTACTCTCTAGGTCTCCGMTAAAAACATCATAGGCTAAAATTTAAAGTAATTACCATCTGTAAAGCACTCAACCAATGCCTTTTCAGCACTATGTGTAAAAGAACAGTTTACATGTAATAGAATGGATTACTTAAAAGTTATAACTTTAATTTCATTACAAGTTGTGTTACTGTGATGACTTCTGATCATTTGAGTGGTGTAACTTGCAGCAACTTGGTGGCTGATGAGTTTTTGACTGATGAGTTGGATTTTGAGGAAGATGGAGAAATATTTGACAACATGGACATCTGATAGCACATACTTGCGTTGTTTCATACCAACTTGATCGTTTATTGTAACTATGTGATCTTCGGTCTGAATGCTTGTACATCTTTCTGCTTGTATCTGATTACTGACATAGTTGACAACTATTAAGCTAGGTAATGTGAAGATTTTAGAGGTTAGCATAGCTTCCCAACTCAGGATGCTGTGTGATGTAAATATGCATCAGGTTGCATCAAGGCCTTGACTTGATGTACTGAATGTTGAAAAATAGATGCATATTCAACATAAATTTCATCTCTTCGGAGGTAATCTTTCAAGGGAAAATCATTTCTTTCATTCYGGTACAATATACAATGCAAATGTATTTGTAAATAAAGTTTTCATAATTGAGATCAATATTAATGGTGACACGTGTAATGTGTAGTTGTCTTTCTTATTTTTTTCTCTTCCTTGTGTGCCGACATATTATAGTCCCAATCAAGAATATACTCCCTCCGTTTTTTTAGATGTTCCATACCATTATGGAACGYTTTTTAAGAGTTGATTGAGTTGAATAAAATAGTTGYGMAAGTTGGGTAAAAAGTTGAATAAGTTAAGTAAAAGAGTAAATGTGTGAATGAAATTTTATGGMAAATAGTAATTTTGGGTGAAAAGATTGAGTAAAGTAATGAAAGTTGACTTTAGAAAGGGGTAAGTCATTAATGTTAGAGTAAATAAAGTAGGTAAAATGTGAAAAAGTTATTTTTAGATTGGTTTGGAAKAACTATTTAAAAACATCCCAAAATAGAAACTGAAACAACTAAAAAAAACGGAGAGAGTATATATTAGCTTATAAGTTTACCATAATAGCTTATAAGTTATTTATATTAAGTGACTAAATTCTTACAAATTCTCGTTATAATAACTTTCTTGTTGCACGTGTAGTCCAATCCTCGTTATCACCAAGATTTTCCGGCGATATTCTTACAAATAGCTTAATTGATGTGTGTGGTACGCGGTTTTGCTTGAGAGGAGTTATGTATCGCGATACATATGTAGCGGTGAGCTTATATTTACGTTATCTAGTCTGCGTTGGTAGATGTATGGTTCGTATACGGATCTAAATCAGTTAGAGGTTTTGCGTTGCAAACTTACACAATACAATACATGAGTAAACAAATCACAACAGAGATGTACTAGACTGCAATTCTTCTTGGTCTGCACTTTGTGATTTTTAAGAATTTTGACTATTATAAGTTATAACCGAGTTATATGTAGTAGTTTGGGGCGTGTAAGGGTCATTTTGGCGTTTTTTTGGTTTTTCGCACCTAATTTCTACATATTCAACCTATTACAAGCTTTTAAAGCTCGATCWTGTCAAATTTTAGTCACTTAAGCTTTCTGGGTCTTGATTGGACACGCTAAGACACGACAAATTCAATTTGGGGCGTGAAAGGGTCATTTTGGCATTTTTTGGGGTTTTTCGCACCTAACTTCTACATATTCAACCTATTACAAGCTTTTAAAGCTCATTTAAAGGCTCATTTAAATGTAAAAATATTAGTGCACTAAGCTTTCTCGGTCTTGATTGACACGTTAAAGACACGACAAATCCAATTTGGGGCGTGAAAAGAGTCATTTTGGCGTTTTTTGGGGTTTTTCGCACCAATTTCTACATATTCAATCCTATTACAGAGCTTTTAAACTCGATCATTGTCATTTTAGTCACTTAAGCTTTCTAGGTCTTGATTGGACCACGTAAGACACGACAAATCAATTTGGGGGTGAAAGGGTCATTTTGGGCTTTTTTGGGGTTTTTCGCACCTAACTTCTACATATTCAACCTATTAACAAGCTTTTAAAAGTCTCATTTATGGTAAATTTATTAGTTCACTTAAGCTTTCTGGTCTTGATTGGACACGTTAAGACACGACAAATCCAATTTGGGGCGTGAAGGGTCATTTTGGCATTTTTTGGGGTTTTTTCGCACCTAATTCTACATATTAACCTATTACAAGCTTTTAACTCATCATGTCAATTTTAGTCACTTAAGCTTTCTAGGTCTTGATTGGACACGTTAAGACACGACAAATCAATTTGGGGCGTGAAAGGGTCATTTTGGCATTTTTGGGGTTTTTCGCGGCCTAACTTCTACATATTCAACCTATTACAAGCTTTTTAAAGCTCGATTCAATGTCAAATTTTAGTCACTTAAGCTTTCTAGGTCTTGATTGGACACGTTAAGACACAACAAATCAATTGGGCGTGAAAGGGTCATTTTGGCGTTTTTTGGGGTTTTTCGCACACTAACTTCTACATATTCAAACCTATTTACAAGCTTTTAAGGCTCATTCATGTCAAATTTTAGTCACTTAAGCTTTCTAGGGTCTTGATTGGACACGTTAAGACACGACAAATGCAATTTGGGGCGTGAAAGGGTCATTTTGGCTTTTTTGGGGTTTTTCGCACCTAACTTCTACATATTAACCTATTACAAGCTTTTAAGCTCATCAATGTCAAATTTAAGTCACTTAAGCTTTCTAGGTCTTGATGGACACGTTAAACACGACAAATCAATTTGGGCGTGAAAGGGTCATTTTGGGCGTTTTTTGGGTTTTTCGCACTAACTTCTACATATTCAACCTATTATTAGCTTTTAAAGGCTCATTCATTCAATTTATAGTCACTTAGCTTTCTAGGTCTTGATTGGACACGTTAAGACACGACAAATCAGTTTGGGGCGTAAAGGGTCATTTTGGCGTTTTTTGGGTTTTTTTGCACCTAACTTCTACATATTCAACTATTACAAAGCTTTTAAGCTCATTCATGTCAAATTTTTAGTCACTTAAGCTTTCTAGATCTTGATAGGACACGTTAAAGACACGACAAATCCAATTTGGGGCGTGAAATGGGTCATTTTGGCGTTTTTGGTTTTTTCGCACTAACTTCTACATATTCAACCTATTACAAGCTTTTAAATCTCGATCATGTCATTATTTTAGTACTATAAGCATTCTAGGTCTGATTGGACACATTAAGACACGACAAATCAAATTTGTGCGTAAAAGGGTCATTTTGGCGTTTTTTGGGTTTTTGCCACCTAACTCTACATATTCAACCTATTACAAGCTTTTAAAGCTCATTCATGTCAATTTTAGTCACTTAAGCTTTCTAGGATCTTATTGGACACGTTAAGACACGACAAATCCAATTTGGGGCGTGAAGGGTCATTTGGCTTTTTTGGGTTTTCGCACCGTAATTCTACATATTCACCTATTACATAGCTTTTAAATCCGATCATGTCATTTTAGTCACTTAAGCTTCTAGGTCTTGATTAAACAGTTAAGACACGACAAATCCAAATTTGGCGTGAAAGGGTCATTTTTGCGTTTTTGGGGTTTTTCGCACCTAAACTTCTACATATTCAACCTATTACAAGCTTTTAAGGCCATTCATGTCAAATTTAAGTCACTTAAGCTTTCTAGGTCTTGATTGGACACGTAAGACACGACAAATCCAATTTGGTGCGTGAAAGGGTCATTTTGGCGTTTTTTGGAGTTTTTTCGCACCTAACTTCTACATATCACCTATTTACAGCTTTTAAAACTCATCATATCAAATTTTAGTCACTTAAGCTTTCTAGGTTATGTGGACACGTTAAGAAACGAAAATCCAATTTGGGGGCGTAAAAGGGTCATTTTGGCGTTTTTTGGGATTTTTTGCACCTAACTTCTAAATATTCAACCTATTACAAGCTTTACAGCTCATTCATGTCAAATTTTTAGTCACTAAGTCTTTCTAGATCTGGATTGGACACGTTAAGACACGACGAAATCCAATTTGGGGCGTGAAAGGGGTCATTTTTGGCGTGTTTTGGGGTTTTTCGCACGTAACTTCTACAAAATTCAACCTATTACAAGCTTTTAAATCTGATCATGCATTTTTATCACTTAAAGCATTCCTAGGTCATTGATGGCACATTAAGACACGACAAAATCAATTTGTGTGTCGTAAAGGGTCATTTTTGCGTTTTTTGGGTTTTATGATGCACTCTAACTTCTACTATTTTCACCTATTAACAGAGCTTTTAAAGCTCATTCATGTCAAATTTTAGTCACTAAACTTTCCTAGGCTTGATTGGACACGTTAAGACACGACAATCCAATTTGTGGCGCGTGAAAGGGTCATTTGATGGCATTTTTTCGGGATTTTTCGCACCTAACTCTACATATTTTACCTATTACCAAGCTTTTAAGCTCGATCAATGTCATTTTTTAGTCACTTCAAGCTTTCTAGGTCTTGATTAAACACAGTTAAGAGAACAGACAAAATCCAATTTGGGCGTGAAAGGGTCATTTTTGGCGTTTTTTGGGGTTTTCGCACCTAAAATTCTACATATCCTTCAAAAACCTATACAAGCTTTTAAAGGCTCATTCATGTCAAATTTAAGTCACTTAAGCTTTCTAGGTCCATTGATGGACCGTTAAGACACGATAAATCCAATTTGGGGCGCTAATAGGGTCATTTTGGCGTTTCTTGTGTTTTGGCCTTAACTTTACCATATTAACCTATTACAAGCTTGTAATCCTAAATTCGGCATATTTTTCAATATTATATAGTTTCTGTATAATACAAAACAATTATTTTATAATAACATGCAATTTATTTAAAATTCCATTTAATTTTTTTTTTTTTTCCTAAGATGCATTTTCATGTATATTTACTTGATTTGATTTTATTTATTCCAAAAACAATTGTTTTAACAATCTATATATATATATATTATAATATATAATATATATATACATATATATATTATATTATAAATATAACTAGTTCAAAGATTACATCTAACTAAAACTAAACATTTTTAAACAAGGTTTTTATCCTTCCTCATCACTACTTCCACAGCACTCCATTCAGCTTTCAAAACAAAAAAAAATGAGAGAAGAGGAAAGCCGAATAGCAGAACGAGAGAAGAGAGAGAGGGAGCTGGTTGTACTGGTGGTGTTGCTGCCTGTGAGGGTTCGTCGGGCTGCTGCTGTGACTTGCTGCCAGCTGCTTGTATATCCGGTGGTTGCTGACCGTGTGTTCGTTGTCGCTGGCATTTGTTGGCTTGCATAGCGCTCGTAGCGCGCACTCTTGAAACCAGCTGCCCTACGGCCGCCACCGTCGGTTATACGGTCCTCCCTCTTCCCTTCTCCTCTTGCTTTATTCTCCTTTTCCCATTGTAATTCAATGATTTGAATTGCTTTGAATTTTAATTTCACAACCACATTACTTATACAATTATTTTAAATATGTTGTTGGTATTAATAACTTATTTTGATGATTCTCAATTTGAATGAAAATTTTCAGATTTGTTTAAATTATAAAATTAGGGCTTGAAATGGGAATGTTTCATGTTTTAAGGTTAAAGATTAATTAGTACTTGTTTAATGATATGTGAATTGTAATGGAACATTAGAAGTCAAAATTTTTAAGACTTTAAACACAAATTTAGATTTGATTATATGTGGATTTTGAGATTTTGATGGGTTTTAATCATGTTTGGAATGAGAAAAATTGTTTATAAACTATTGTTTGAGTATGTTAAAAGCTTAAACCTCTCTTTTAGCAAGTTTCAATAATTCATATTTGATGTTCAAGAGTATTTAGGAGTTTTAAAGATCCTAATCATGTTTTAAATGAATTAAACTCATTTACCGAACTATTATGTCTGTAATACACAAACCTAGGCACTTTTCTTTAACAAGTTTCAGTAATTTCAGATTTTAATAACTAAAATCTTGAAAGCAATTGTTATTGAAAATAATGAGTTTTCACTTGAAAATCAATGGGTACTATATGTATCACTAGTATGCATATGTTTTGAGTTTTTAAAGTTTTTATATAGGGAAATTTTCAGGAATTATTTAAACGAATTTAAGTGTAAATTCCTTATTGAGAAGCTAGATTTTCATAAATTTTAAAACTAGAACTATAGTATAACAATCTTACTATTTAAAATGAGGGTTTTGGTGAGGTATCAAAAACATATGTTCGAATGGTTTTTTCGAAGCTTGTTAAACTACTTAAGTATTGTGTAAATTACGTGCAAATGTATTGATTCAAGTTTTGTAAAATGATAGAGAGAGACTTCGTAGAGGTCGATTTCTGAGTATTGGATTGACTTTATTCAATTGCAAAGTACATACTACTGCGAAATCCTTGATGTATATGTATTATGTATATGTACCTTGATGTATGTTTCCTTGGAATTGTTTGGGAGTCACGAATAAGTCATTCTATTTGTGTATTGGATCTAAAATTGTGAAACTGTGGAATATTGAGGAATTTGGTTTGTTTCATAGGTTTGATATGAGGGTTGATATTAGTCCTATTGCCTATAATAAGTTTGGTTGGTCTGTTGATGTTTAAAGTGGATTCAAGTATAACTAGCTTCATGAGGTTGTTTATAATATAAGGATGAAATTAAGTGGGGTCAAGTGTAACTTACCCCATGAGGTTATTTATTACTCGTTCATGATATGATGTGTGAATCAAGTAAAGGGAAGTATTCAAGTCTTATTGACGAGGTTAGTTGGCTTGCCCAACAGGTTTATTAATTAAAGGAACAAGTTATGTTAAAAAGAGTTCGATGTGAATTTGGTCATGTTTGTGAATCATTGTGAATGAGTCTATAATTAACGATTAAATAAATTATGGAATGAGCATAAAACTCTGGATTTGTGCACGTCTAGAGTATTGACAATCAGGGGTTGGGGTTGTGATTTCATTCGCTTCCTTCCTAGGGCCGTCTGTCAACCAGCGTCTTTTTATATTTATTAAAAAACGGATTTTATCCAAAATGGGGTTAGTTGAGATCTCATCTAACTATGGTGACGGGAGTCGCGCCGTTCGCCTTCTGGTTTATTGAACATTGATGCCTTTCGACGGGGAAGGCAACGGGAATTGAACTGTGGCACCTAGTGTGTCTGGGATTGAACTGTGGCACCTAGTGTGTCTGGGAATTGAACTGTGCACCTTAGTGTGATCTGGGATTTGCAACCTTGTCTATTGCTAAATCATATCTAATATAGTATAATATAATTGAGTCATGTATTAGAGTCGAGTAAGTTATTTTGCAGGTACAATCTAGTTAACAGAGCTGTTTGATATTTTGGGATTGTGTTGTATTGGAGCAGCTATATGTAATAGAGTGATATTGGTCTGCGTTTGGGATCTGTTGTATGCGTATAATGTTGTTAAGTGTTATGAACCACAGTTAGGTTTTCTTTCTGTTTCTAGCAGTGTCGTAACTCGGTATGTCCAGTTTTTAGGGGAGATGCTGTCCATTTGTTTTCTGATTTCGTAATCTGTATGTACTCAGCTTTGCTGATTGTGTGCTTTGTGGTGTTTGTTGTCGTCCACACTTTCTTTCTCTGGTGGACCTGTGATGATCTTTTCAACTTGGAAATTATGGGGGGCAGACTTTTTAACAGGATTTGCAATCTGATGACTAGCCTGGATGGTTGGATGAGTAAGAGCCGATCGTACTTAAATAATTTGTTCATGCATCGTGAATCTTACAGAACGAGTTTTCTATAGACGAGTTTATATGTTTGAAAAGAAATAATAACCGTTCCATTTGGAATAAGGCCTTGATGTTCCACTACGGCAAATAATAACTCTTGATCAAACTGGTTGCGAAATGAACTATGTCAACTGAACATGATTTTAACACTGCTTTGGTTTGAACTTTTCTACCTTGATACCCTGCAAGTGTATATTTTCACCTTAAACGTTTTTAACACGTCGCCAGACTGACATGCCAATGGTTCTCCGTATTTTCATTCAATATTCATCAAGTAAATAGTGGAGAATTATGGGGTGTTACAAAACTCAGATTTCCGCTCAAGTTATTGATTTATTTAGCCTAAACGTTTTAACACGTAGCGGTGACATGCCCATGGTTCTCCGTATTTTCATTTAATATTTCAACAGGTAAAGTGGAGAATTTTGAGGTGTTACAACAAAGCTTTTAAAGCTCGATCATGTCTAATTTTTAGTCCACTTAAGCTTTCAGGGTCTTGATTGGACACGTTAAAGACACGACAATCCAATTTGGAGGCGTGAAACGTCATTTGGGCGTTTTTTTTGGGGTTTTTGCACCTAAACTTCTACTATTCAACCTATTTACAAGCTTTAAAATCTCATTCATCATAAGGAATTTTAGTACTTAAAGCTTATCTTATAGTCATTGATTGGACAGCACGTTAAGTAAACGACAATCCAATTTGGGAGCGTGAATAGGGTCATTTGGCGTTTTTGGGGTTTTTTTGCACTAATTTCTACAGTATTCGAAACCTATTCAAGCCTTTGAAAGCTCAATTAAAGTAAAATTTTAGTCACTTAAAGCTTATGGTCTTGATTGGATACGTTAAGAAACGCCCAAAGTCATATTGGGGCGGAAAAGGGTCATTTTGGTTTTTTTGGGGTTTTTCGCACCTAACTTCTACATATTCTCAACCTACACTACTTTTAAAGCTCGATCATGGTTAAAATTTAGTCACTTATAGCTTTCTGGTCTTGATTGGCAAAGTTTATAGACACGAAAAATCCAAGTTTGGTGGCGAGAAAGGGTCATTTGAGCGTTTTTAGGTTTTTGCAACCTAAGCTTCTACATATCAACCTATTTACAAGCTTTTAAGCTCAATTCATGTCAAATTTTAGTCACTTAAGCCTTTAGGGTCTTGATTGGACATGAATAAGATACGACAAACCCAATTTGGTGCGGTGAAAGGGTCATGTTGGCGTTTGTTTGGGGTTTTTCGCACCTACTTCTACAGATTTCAACCTATTACACAGCTTTTAAAAGCCATTCATAGTCAAATTTAAGTCACTTAACGCTTCTAAGGTCTTGGATTGGACAAGTAAGAACACGACAATCCATTTGGGGCGTGAAAATGGTCATTTTGGCGTTTTTCTCGCCACCTAACTTTCTACATATTCACTATTACATAGCTTTTAAAAGCTCGATCAATGTAAATTTAGTCACGTTTAAGTATTAACTTCAGGTCTGATTGGACAGTAAGACACGAAAAAATCCATTTGGGGCGTAAAAGGGTCATTTTTGAACGTTTTTTTTTGGTTTTTGTCGCACCTAACCATTCTACTATATTCGTAACCTAGTACAGCTTTAAAAGCTCTGATTATGTAAAATTAATTCACCTTAAGCTTCTAGGTCTGATTGGTACACGCAAGATCACGACAAATCACATTTGGGGACGTAAAGTCTATTTTTGGGTTTTGGGTTTTCTGCACCTAACTTCTACAATTATTCAATAATTAACAAGCTTTTAATATGCTCGATCATCGGTTATAATTTTTTAGTGCACTTAAAGTTTCTAGGTCTTGATTGGAATCAGCTTAAGTACACGAAAAATTCCAATTTTGGGTGCGTGAAAGGGTCATTTTGGCGTTTTTTGGGGTTTCCGGACCTAGCTTCTACATATTCAACTGTTATTACAAGCTTTAAAAAGCTCATTCAATGTCAAATTTTTAGGTCTACCTTAAGCTTTCCTAGTTCTTGATTGACCGTTAAGAATTTATGACATAATCTTCAATTTTTGGGGCGTGAAAAGGGTATTTTTTTGTGCTGTTTTTTTGGGGTTTTTCTGCACCTAACTTCTACATATTACAACGCTATTAACATGTTTTCCATAGCTTTTAAAGTACCAATTCATGGTCAATTTAAGTCACTTTAGCTTTTCAGGTCTTTATTGGTACACGTTAAAGCTAACGACAAATCTCAATTTTTGGGGCGTGAAACTATAGCATTTTTGGCTGTTTTTCCGCACTCTAAACTCTCTAATTTTCAACCTATTACATAGCTTTTAAGCTCGATCATTTTGTCGAAATTTAGTCACTTTAAGTCTTTCTTACTAGTTGCTATTGGACAACTACTACGTTAAGGTACACGAAAATCCAATTTGATGCGTAAAGGAGGGTCATTTTTTAAAAATCCGTTTTTTGGTTTTTCATCGCCCTTAACTTCTACAATTTCAACCTAGTACAATAGCTTTTAAAGCTCGATTCAATGTCAATATTAATTTCACTTAATGCTTTCTACCGGTCTTGATATGACCAGTTAAAGACACGCAACGACAACTTTGGAGCTATCTTGGTCTCCGTAAAGGGTCATTTTGGTGTTTTGTGGGTGTTTTTGATCGTCACCTAACTTCTAACCATATTCAACCTATCAGCTTTTCTTCTTATCACTAGTCTTTTAAAGACTCATTCATCAGTCAAATTTTAAGCTTCACTTAAGCTTTCGTAGGCTCTTGAACTTGGACACGTTAAGATGACACACGACGAAATCCATTTGGGCGCTGAGAAAGCGTCATTTTTATGACTTTTATGTGGGTTTTTCCGCACCTAACGTTCTACATATTCAACCCTACTTATTTAACTTAATCATTTAAAAGTCAATCATATTCGGTATTATCGACTTATTTTTAATCCGGAATTCCCGCCCTAAACATCAACTATGAGAGTAAACAAAGCAATCTTATTCGTACTCATATCGGCTTATAAAGCCGGAATTCCGTCCCAATCATCAAGCAAATCATATAAAGGGAATCCTATTGTACTCACGGCTTTTTAGTCGGAAATTTCCGCACAAACATATCAAATCAAATCAATATATAAAGCAATCCTATCTACTCATTGGCTTTTAGCCGGAATTCCGCCCTAAAAATCAAATACAAGTAAATAAAGAAGAAAGCGTTACATACATCTTATTTTGGCCTTCTTGCTAACACGTTGCGGTTCCTCCGGTGTTCTTGAAGTGAGTGTCAAGGTAGAGTTCAGCGCAGCATTTGGCTTCTTCCTTCTTTTCACACTCCTTAACCAACACTCAAATTCCATATTTAATGATATAAAAAAAATTAACGCATGAGTATTTACAATACTTAAAATGAAATGATTTAGAGCTAACCAATTGCTTAGCTCGATGATAGTGAGACGGATCCCTGGCAGTGAGATGGAGGGGCCGGGTCACTAGCATTGCCCGCATCTCCTGTTTGCCTTGGCTGGGCCCGACTTTTTTCTTGACTTTTGGGTTTTCAGCCTGTTCTTTCATTTTGGAGCAAGTCATCTTCAAGCCATATGGAGGCCTCAGTTTCCTAACTAGCCCGTAGAATGTGTCTTTCAGACGCAGTGCAGCCTTTTCAATCATACTTTTTCTACGTGCCCTCCAACTCCGGCCTCCATGTATACATTCTCTGCAAAGAAATAAGAAAAATGAAATATGTTACATATATATTAAATTATTTATTTTTTTTTAAAAAAACTATTTTTTTTAAAAAAGTAAAAGTTTGTCATCCTTGCCTTAAACATATCTCCACACCAATGCTCCTTCGTGTCCCTATCGACCTCAATGTAGTTTCTCCATAGGCTGTCGAAATAGTCTTCATTACAGACGATATGATCTCACAACATCATTGGTTGTGAAACCTTTGCACACAAAACATAAAATTAAATAGTCAATACAATTAAGTAAAAAAATTAGATATGAGCACAACTTAAAATTCAAATAGTTAAAACATTAAAAAATTAAATAACTTTAAAACTCACCTAGGCCACTCGTGTCAATTCCTCGAACAAAATGAGGAGTGGTAGAACGTAGAAGCCTCGCCCGCACGAGAATCTGCATCGAGGGTTAGGCTTAGTCGAAGTTGTCTGAAGTAGTTGGGACGGAGTAACCTGAGCCGGTGAGTTAGAACTGAGACACACGTGTTAGCCTGGGACTGAGAAGTTGAGGACGGATGGGAACGATGCTGACCCATAGACTGAGGCACATGAGTAGGCAATGAGGAAGAGAAGTCGGAGTGCCGAATGGGAACGATACTAAGGGCACCGTATATTGAGGCACCGTGGTGGAGGCACCCGTTAGATGAAGGCACGTAGATGGAGGAACCGTAGAAATGAGGTACCGGGTAGAATGAGGCACAAACGGTGGGCCGGAAAGATGAAGCCTGGAAAGGATTCCTGCAAAGATGCCCCCCAAAATCGGAAGGTGACAATAGTAGCGTTCTCTCCCCACCGACCCCGAAGGGGGGGAGAAGAAAACGAAGGAGAACACCGGCCGTCCTATGTAAATCGGCACAATGAAACTAAGCTCTCCAAGACGCAGGGCCTCCATGGAGCCAGTAGGACGCATCGTCGAGCAGCGTCGACAAAGGCTGCGGCTGAGTCTGAGCCGGAGCTGAAGATGGGCTGGGGAATGATGGTTTATGGTCGACTGCTGGTCGGCTTATCGCCCACGTCGGTGTTTGGTGCCAGTTCCTGCATAAAATAGTAACATATTCGTAACGGTTAATATTAGTCATATAATCCAAAACTAAAACTCGAAGTTAATATATAAAGAAGCTAAACAGGAGAAATTCAATAAACTTACATTCACAATTATTACAATAACCTTGTTTTTGGTTTCGAATGACATTAAGTTGCGGTACACATTAAATAAAATTCAATTAAATCCTAGTGAAACAAACCGAAGGTCATCAACATCCTCAGTCGTCATCATCAACCATGTCTTCACACCCATGCACTGCTTAAGCCCAACACCATCACCGTCGTCTTCAGCTAAGACTTGGAATGACCTCATCTTTCGTCATCACACCTTCGATTTGACCTCATAGTCTGGTACTCGTCGAGACATAAGACTTACGGGGACAAGGATCTTTCCTCTGCAGAATATCTGATTCCATCCAGTGCCATCAAACCTCTGACCTAGCTTTTTTGTCTTGAAGCAGCAACCCAGCAACTGCACTTTGTTCCCTTTAAGGCTAGGAATAAGGTGCATAATACACCTGAGTGGCTTGATTATGACACAATGAAGGGGTCCAGTACCACGGTTGTCTTCTAAGTTGATTACTTCTACAAGTCTATATTCTCATGAACATTCTTGCCCTTGTCAACAATCAAAACCAATTGCAAGTTGAACAATACGTCTTGTATTCTATGTCACTACCCGTGTAAGACAATTGTATCACCTCTTCCAAAGTGCCGAATAGTCACCCTCCTTTACTCTCAACACATACCCGTAATTCATGGTTGGACTTGTTCCTACCATAACTTTGGCGTGGTGGAAATTCTCCCATTGACTAGAAATTGATTCAAGTTGTCACTTGTTTCAAGGGGCCTATCGCAAGAGCGGTAACGTCATCGCAGAGTGTGTCCGATAGCACCTAGATTTGTTGAGGTGTGTCAGTAAATAAAAATTAAAGGTAGTAATTAAATAAAAGTGGGGAATGTAGGTATTGGGACTCACTTGTGTCCTTTAACATGCAAGGTATTGGGATTCGCATTAATGCCAAACGCATCCCCCTTGATTGAAGGATTGACTGCACTAGTGTGATACTCAATTGCCTATTGACAGTGCGCAAGATCGATCAGCTAATCCGGCATGCAATATGCTTTTGTAATCTAAGATAGTTAAACAAGAAAATTACCATTTCATAGTCACTTTAGTAGCCAAATTCGCGAAGGAATGGGTACATATGGGCTCGTTCGTACTCCTTCTCTGTCACCAATGTTTACTACATTCGACCTGGTCGAGCGCACAATCCTCCTAAACATTTAGGGACATGACAATGAACCATGTCGCTTTCCACATCAGGGTATGCATTTCTACCCAAGTCCCTCGATTTTGTATCACCGCTGATGAAAGTACTGCGGCTAGAAAATTGGGATATCTCCTCACTAGGTATGCATTGCATATAGAACCTTCAACCCTGCCTTGTTCCCACTTTACGTTCAAGTGTTGAGGAACCTGTGAATAAAGGACACATGAGGAATGTAAGATGTCACTTCTCATAAGAAATAATTAACGGGTATAATATGATAAACAATAACTCACCGTTGACAATGGGTACATCCATCTGTATTGGAAACGGGACCCCAATATAGCTTCGGTGTGGCAAGTGTACCGGCAAGTGCTCCATGGAGTTAAAGATGCAAGGCGGAAAGTTTTTTTTCTACTTGCATAAGAATCTTTAGCAATGTTGTTTTGTAGGCGCTTCTATCTCACTCAAGTGATAAGTGGGAAGCACACAAGTCACGGAAGAATGACTAATTTCACAGTTATTTGCCTTGCCAAATATGAGGGGAAGCAACTCTCTTAGGCAAACAGGAAACATCGCTCCATAAAAACATGATATCGTGACTTTTTATTCCATGAAGCCTATTTTTTTTATCAAACACACCGCCGGCTCAAGTTCGAAGCATACCCGTCAGGAAACACTCAAATTCTCGAATCCATTCATCATAACAACCTTCTTCTGCTCCTGTGTCAAGTGCGAAAGGTGCCTAGGCATCAACTCATACTTACGCATCATCAATGAGCTCTAACTCTCGGCGAACTACAAAAACGCTTATGTCTTTTCTCGCACTCACATGTTCGAAGCAGCAATCCTTCCAATAACGGTAGGCCCCATCAACAAGATTGCTTACCCATCCCTATTTTTTCTTTCTTCAATTTCTTCAAGCATCAGGACCATCTGTTACCTCGTAAGTCTTCACAACCCGCAAAGTTCTACGCTGAACAGATATGAGGCGCCGAGTCATTTTCTACCGTCTAGTTCTTACAAAAAGCTGTCTTATTCTCCGGAAAGGGTGGTCGGATCTAAAACTGCGATGCAAATCAACCCATGACACATTGCCACATGTGTTACCAAAAGGCCTTACTTTTCTCCATGCCAATATGACCATGCCTTAAAGCCCAAACGGGTCCAACCTGACAACATACCATAAGCTGGAAAGTCACTGATAGTCCACAATACGGCTGCGCGAAGATTGAATTTTGCTTCTTTAGGATGTCCATAAGTTCCAAGACCCAACTCGACACCATCAGAGCTGCTTCAGCTCATCAATCAAAGTTACATGTAGAACACCAATGTTCTTTATCGGATTTTTTGGGCCCGGGAATAAGCAAGAAAAGGAAAATTGAAGGTTTTTTCATGCACATGTCTGGTGACATGTTGTAAGGTGTTAGTGAGAATAGTTCAACAAGAGTATTGTTCCAAACTTTTCCAAAACGGAAAAACATCCGGCACAAACCCAAGTCTAACATTTCGGGGCTCGGATGCAAAGTCTGTAAGGCGTGTCGAAGTGCTTCCAAGCTTTGCTGCAGTTGGGTGAGCCATGTTCTTGCGCTCAAGACGATGTTCATAAAATGCATGTCATCGACTTCAGCAATGTTTTTGTGGCAAACATCCTTTGCAATCGTGGTGTTATGGAAATACAACCAGAAAGCTTGCGGGAACCAAATGCCATTTGGTTTCTCGAGATTATTCTTGTTACCTTATTTCACCGCAATGATGACACTTATCAGCTCGACATCGTCCTCCAAGTACAGCATACATC